>CAWUFW010008068.1:0-262500 GCA_963921515.1 Calotriton arnoldi
AGGGCGAACAAGCGATACAAAAGGGGATGATGGACGGAACGTTTGAGCCAATCAAACACTCACCCCCAGTCAACTGATCTGGGTTTAATCCATCATCATTCTTTAGCTCACTCCACCACCCCAGTTCAGACATGGCCATATGCAAATCAGTCTGACCCTGTGCCTCATGGGAACAGTCCAGCCCGAACTGCCAAGCCATGTCTTCCCTGGACCGGAAACAAGCATCCTAGGACCGGTTTCTGGCATTCCAGCCGTCATCAGCCAGGCTTGCTTGAATCCAGTGGCAAAGTGAGCAAGGGACCCACGTCTGGGCATACCCCCGCCAACTTAGGGCGAACAAAGCGATACAAAAGGGGATGATGGACGGAACGTTTGAGCCAATCAAACACTCACCCCCAGTCAACTGATCTGGGTTTAATCCATCATCATTCTTTAGCTCACTCCACCACCCCAGTTCAGACATGGCCATATGCAAATCAGTCTGACCCTGTGCCTCATGGGAACAGTCCAGCCCCGAACTGCCAAGCCATGTCTTCCCTGGACCGGGAAACAAGCATCCTAGGACCGGTTTCTGGCATTCCAGCCGTCATCAGCCAGGCTTGCTTGAATCCAGTGGCAAAGTGAGCAAGGGACCCACGTCTGGGCATACCCCCGCCAACTTAGGGGCGAACAAAGCGATACAAAAGGGGATGATGGACGGAACGTTTGAGCCAATCAAACACTCACCCCCAGTCAACTGATCTGGGTTTAATCCATCATCATTCTTTAGCTCACTCCACCACCCCAGTTCAGACATGGCCATATGCAAATCAGTCTGACCCTGTGCCTCATGGGAACAGTCCAGCCCGAACTGCCAAGCCATGTCTTCCCTGGACCGGAAACAAGCATCCTAGGACCGGTTTCTGGCATTCCAGCCGTCATCAGCCAGGCTTGCTTGAATCCAGTGGCAAAGTGAGCAAGGGACCCACGTCTGGGCATACCCCGCCAACTTAGGGCGAACAAAGCGATACAAAAGGGGATGATGGACGGAACGTTTGAGCCAATCAAACACTCACCCCCAGTCAACTGATCTGGGTTTAATCCATCATCATTCTTTAGCTCACTCCACCACCCCAGTTCAGACATGGCCATATGCAAATCAGTCTGACCCTGTGCCTCATGGGAACAGTCCAGCCCGAACTGCCAAGCCATGTCTTCCCTGGACCGGAAACAAGCATCCTAGGACCGGTTTCTGGCATTCCAGCCGTCATCAGCCAGGCTTGCTTGAATCCAGTGGCAAAGTGAGCAAGGGACCCACGTCTGGGCATACCCCCGCCAACTTAGGGCGAACAAAGCGATACAAAGGGGATGATGGACGGAACGTTTGAGCCAATCAAACACTCACCCCCAGTCAACTGATCTGGGTTTAATCCATCATCATTCTTTAGCTCACTCCACCACCCCAGTTCAGACATGGCCATATGCAAATCAGTCTGACCCTGTGCCTCATGGGAACAGTCCAGCCCGAACTGCCAAGCCATGTCTTCCCTGGACCGGAAACAAGCATCCTAGGACCGGTTTCTGGCATTCCAGCCGTCATCAGCCAGGCTTGCTTGAATCCAGTGGCAAAGTGAGCAAGGGACCCACGTCTGGGCATACCCCCGCCAACTTAGGGCGAACAAAGCGATACAAAAGGGGATGATGGACGGAACGTTTGAGCCAATCAAACACTCACCCCCAGTCAACTGATCTGGGTTTAATCCATCATCATTCTTTAGCTCACTCCACCACCCCAGTTCAGACATGGCCATATGCAAATCAGTCTGACCCTGTGCCTCATGGGAACAGTCCAGCCGAACTGCCAAGCCATGTCTTCCCTGGACATGGCTTGGCAGTTCGGGCTGGACTGAACTGGGGTGGTGGAGTGAGCTAAAGATGATGATGAAAAAAAAAAAATAATGGATTCAAACCCAGATCAGTTGACTGGGGGCGAGTGTTTGATTGGCTCAAGCGTTCCGTCCATCATCCCCTTTTGTATCGCTTGGTCAGCCCCAATCTGGCGGGGGTATACCCAGACGTGGGTCCCTTGCTCACTTTGCCACTGGATTCAAGCAAGCCTGGCTGATGACGGCTGAAATGCCAGAAACCGGTCCTAGGATGCTTGTTTCTGGTCCAGGGAAGACATGGCTTGGCAGTTCGGGCTGACTGTTCCCATGAGGCACGGGTCAGACTGATTTGCATATGGCCATGTCTGAACTGGTGGTGGAGTGAGCTAAAGAATGATGATGGATTAAACCCAGATCAGTTGACTGGGGCGAGTGTTTGATTGGCTCAAGCTCCGTCCATCATCCCTTTGTATCGACTTTGGTCGCCCTAATTTGGCGGGGGTATACCCAGACGTGGGTCCCTTGCTCACTTTGCCACTGGATTCAAGCAAGCCTGGCTGATGACGGCTGAAATGCCAGAAGCCGGTCCTAGGATGCTTGTTTCTGGTCCAGGGAAGACATGGCTTGGCAGTTCGGGCTGGACTGTTCCCATGAGGCACAGGGTCAGACTGATTTGCATATGGCCATGTCTGAGACTAGGGTGGTGGAGTGAGCTAAAGAATGATGATGGATTAAACCCAGATCAGTTGACTGGAGGCGAGTGTTTGATTGGCTCAAGCGTTCCGTCCATCATCCCCTTTTGTATCGCTTTGGTCGCCCCTAATTTGGCGGGGTATACCCAGACGTGGGTCCCCTGCTCACTTTGCCACTGGATTCAAGCAAGCCTGGCTGATGGCGGCTGAAATGCCAGAAACCGGTCCTAGGATGCTGTTTCTGGTCCAGGGAAGACATGGCTTGGCAGTTCGGGCTGGACTGTTCCCATGAGGCACAGGGTCAGACTGATTTGCATATGGCCATGTCTGAACTGGGTAGTGAGTGAGCTAAAGAATGATGATGGATTAAACCCAGATCAGTTGACTGGGGCGAGTGTTTGATTGGCTCAAGCGTTCCGTCCATCATCCCCCTTTGTATCGCTTTGGTCGCCATAATTTGGCGGGGGTATACCCAGACGTGGGTCCCTTGCTCACTTTGCCACTGGATTCAAGCAAGCCTGGCTGATGACGGCTGAAATGCCAGAAGCCGGTCCTAGGATGCTTGTTTCTGGTCCAGGAAGACATGGCTTGGCAGTTCGGCTGGACTGTTCCCATGAGGCACAGGGTCAGACTGATTTGCATATGGCCATGTCTGAACTGGGGTGGTGGAGTGAGCTAAAGAATGATGATGGATTAAACCCAGATCAGTTGACTGGGGCGAGTGTTTGATTGGCTCAAACGTTCAGTCCATCATCCCTTTGTATACGCTTGGTCGCCCTAATTTGGCGGGGGTATGCAGACGTGGGTCCCTGCTCACTTTGCCACTGGATTCAAGCAAGCCTGGCTGATGACGGCTGAAATGCCAGAAACCGGTCCAGATGCTTGTTTCTGGTCCAGGAAGACATGGCTGGCAGTTCGGACTGGACTGTTCCCATGAGCACAGGGTCAGACTGATTGCATATGGCCATGTCTGAACTGGGGTGGTGGATGAGCTAAGAATGATGATGGATTAAACCCAGATCAGTTGACTGGGGCGAGTGTTTGATTGGCTCAAACGTTCCGTCCATCATCCCCTTTGTATCGCTTTAGTCGCCCTAATTTGGCGGGGGTATACCCAGACGTGGGTCCCTTGCTCACTTTGCCACTGGATTCAAGCAAGCCTGGCTGATGACGCTGAAATGCCAGAAACCGGTCCTAGGATGCTTGTTTCTGGTCCAGGAAGACATGGCTTGGCAGTTCGGGCTGGACTGTTCCCATGAGGCACAGGGTCAGACTGATTTGCATATGGCCATGTCTGAACTGGGGTGGTGGAGTGAGCTAAAGAATGATGATGGATTAAACCCAGATCAGTTGACTGGGGGCGAGTGTTTGATTGGCTCAAGCGTTCCGTCCATCATCCCCTTTGTATCGCTTTGGTAAGCCCTAATTTGGCGGGGGTATACCCAGACGTGGGTCCCTTGCTCACTTTGCCACTGGATTCAAGCAAGCCTGGCTGATGGCGGCTGAAATGCCAGAAACCGGTCCTAGGATGCTTGTTTCTGGTCCAGGGAAGACATGGCTTGGCAGTTCGGGCTGGACTGTTCCCATGAGGCACAGGAGTCAGACTGATTTGCATATGGCCATGTCTGAACTGGGGTGGTGGAGTGAGCTAAAGAATGATGATGGATTAAACCCAGATCAGTTGACTGGGGGCGAGTGTTTGATTGGCTCAAACGTTCCGTCCATCATCCCTTTTGTATCAGCTTGGTCGCCCTAATTTGGCGGGGTATACCAGACGTGGGTCCCTTGCTCACTTTGCCACTGGATTCAAGCAAGCCTGGCTGATGACGGCTGAAATGCCAGAAACCGGTCCTAGGATGCTTGTTTCTGGTCCAGGGAAGACATGGCTTGGCAGTTCGGGCTGGACTGTTCCCATGAGGCACAGGGTCAGACTGATTTGCATATGGCCATGTCTGAACTGGGGTGGTGGAGTGAGCTAAAGAATGATGATGGATTAAACCCAGATCAGTTGACTGGAGGCGAGTGTTTGATTGGCTCAAACGTTCCGTCCATCATCCCCTTTGTATCGCTTTGGTCGCCCTAATTTGGCGGGGGTATACCCAGACGTGGGTCCCTTGCTCACTTTGCCACTGGATTCAAGCAAGCCTGGCTGATGACGGCTGAAATGCCAGAAACCGGTCCTAGGATGCTTGTTTCTGGTCCAGGGAAGACATGGCTTGGCAGTTCGGGCTGGACTGTTCCCATGAGGCACAGGGTCAGACTGATTTGCATATGGCCATGTCTGAACTGGGGTGGTGGAGTGAGCTAAAGAATGATGATGGATTAAACCCAGATCAGTTGACTGGGGACGAGTGTTTGATTGGCTCAAACGTTCCGTCCATCATCCCCTTTTGTATCGCTTTGGTCGCCCTAATTTGGCGGGGGTATGCCCAGACGTGGGTCCCTTGCTCACTTTGCCACTGGATTCAAGCAAGCCTGGCTGATGACGGCTGAAATGCCAGAAACCGGTCCTAGGATGCTTGTTTCTGGTCCAGGGAAGACATGGCTTGGCAGTTCGGGCTGACTGTTCCCATGAGGCACAGGGTCAGACTGATTTGCATATGGCCATGTCTGAACTGGGGTGGTGGAGTGAGCTAAAGAATGATGATGGATTAAACCCAGATCAGTTGACTGGGGGCGAGTGTTTGATTGGCTCAAGCGTTCCGTCCATCATCCCCTTGTATCGCTTGGTCGCCCTAATTTGGCGGGGGTATGCCCAGACGTGGGTCCCTTGCTCACTTTGCCACTGGATTCAAGCAAGCCTGGCTGATGACGGCTGAAATGCCGAAACCGGTCTAGGATGCTTGTTTCTGGTCCAGGGAAGACATGGCTTGGACAGTTCGGGCTGGACTGTTCCCATGAGGCACAGGGTCAGAACTGAGTTATGCATATGGCCATGTCTGAACTGAGGTGGTGGAGTGAGCTCAAACGAATCGATGATCCGGATTAAACCCAGATTCAGTGTAGACTGGGGCGCGAGTGTTTGCATTGGCTCACAACGCTCCGGTCCATCAGGCCATCTTGTATCTGCTCTGGTCAGGGCAGACCTGACATTTGGCGGGGGTATACCCAGACGTGGGTCCGCTTGCTCACTATTGACTGACTGGATTCAAGCAAGCCTGGCTGATGATCAGTGACTGAAATGCGTTCGATGGAAACCGGTCCTCAGCTGATGCTCGTTTGCTGGCCCAGGGTATACGACATGGCTTAGCAGTTCCGGGCTGGACTGTTGCGATGAAGGCTGCAGAGGTCAGACTGATTCTGCGTCAGGAAGCCATGGCTGAACTGGGCTGGATGGAGTGAGCTAAAGAATGATGATGGATATAAACCACAGATCAGTGTGACTGAGGGCGAGAATGGTTAATGATTGGCTCAAGCGTTCCGTCCATCATCCCCTTTTATATCAGCCAGTACAACTATGCCAGGAGATGAATTATGTTTCCGATGGTAGTTGAGAATGAGCAGTTTTAAACAAATCCATTTTAGTGACCCCTATGCTGCAGAAGAGCAACAAAGGCGTTTCCCCTAGGAGGAGGTCTGGTTCTTCTCTTCTCTCGTACCCCATAGGAGGATTGTGTAGTTCCCAAAAATAAGCAGTCCTTATCCAAAAAGTCACACTCTGTTGTTAAGAAATAGGCGTCCTATGCAGTGCCTCTTTTCTTCGTGTTGAGCGAGAGCAAGGCTCAAGCGCTAAGAAAAAACCAGCAAGACAGCAGCTGGGAAACCTTGAATAACAAACACAGGCAAAGTCAATAGGTCTGGGTCGATTAGAATCCTGCAGCTCTTTCAAGTAACTCCGTACCCCAGAAAATACTGCACTTATTGATACTATTGTAAGCCACCCCCAAGTTATATTAACTTCTTCCGTGGTCACTGCTCTGTTTTACAGTGATGATGCAAAGATTTCCTGCAAAAGTAATCACAGCTTTTAACAATGTAGTGAAGACCTATAAGAACGTTGAAGGTCAAATACGAAAAACATCAAATAAATACTGTGCAGAGATATGCAAACATAAATCAGTCACTGTATGCATTCTTTAGTCTTTCTTTCTTTCTTTAAAATTCTTTATTCGACTGTAAACAGCCATAAAAACACATAAACGGCAAAATCAATCAGAAAAGTACATTAAAATACATTAATCTGACAAGCTAAAAATACAGAACAAACAATAGGACTAATAAAACCACATTATAAAATCTTTTTATTTTATTTTTAAAAGCATTGATTCCCGTGAACGCCCCATGCGCACGCGGGAATCTTCATCCTCAAGTTGTTTAAGGAAATTATAGGCTCTATCACAATGTCTGAAATTTCTTGCCTTCAGCAGGGTAACTAAAAACTTCTTAGTGAAAAGCTGGTAAACGCCGAAAAAAATAGACCGTGCATCATTGTTAGTTTAGAGGTACCATTGCATGGGCAAATCCTTGGATCAAGGTTGTGTTGAAAACAAACTTGGAAGCATAATAAGTATTTAAGCGTATCAGCCCTGAAGTGAAATAATAAACAGCGCTCCCGGTTACTCCTAGGCTCCCATATATAAATTGTCATAACCCTGGCATCATCTCTTAGCCTCATGTAAGTTGCAACCATTGGTTTTAATAATTCAGCCTTAATCCTGGGCTCCTCAAGCTTTACCAACAGTAATGAACGCGCCCATTTCTTATCCAGAGCTAAACATAGAGTAGGATCTGAAAAGGCATGCCCAATACCAATTCCTCCCAGTGCTTTTTTGACATAAGCTGACCAGGGAATTAGTGATCCTGTATCGCATGCCAAGGAGTCGAAGATTATATCTTTTGTGAGCGACAATGCCTCCGACTGCCAAAAGGACAATCACAACATTACATGCCTCATACAGATAAAGTTGCTCAAATAGGTCAATTCTAGCTCTCTATTGCAAATATAGTGGGGTTGAAGTAGGGACTGCCAACATTTTTTCCTGCAAAATCTTTTTTCCTCAGTTTGCAAAACGGCGCAGTCTGAGATACCCCAGATCGCTGCTCCATAATTTGCGATTGGTAAACCTTGTGCCTTGTAGATCTGCAGCAGGGGCTCAAAGACCTTCCCCCACGGTGCTAGGTAAATTCATAAGGAACCTATGGCTCGCGTGAGTTATAGCCTATTTTAGGATACATGAGGAGCACAGGATCCAGAGGCAGTAATAGTAATGCCCAAATATGAGAAATTCTCAATATGTACAAGTCTGTTGGTACCAACAATAACGCCAGGTAAGCATGACTTTTTCGGGCCACAAGACATAATATATGATTTTGTGAAATTAGTCAGTAGATCCAGATCAGCCATAAAATCCTCAATTGAGTTAACCAAGCGTCGCAAGGCCTTCAGGGTACGAGCCATTAATACGGCATTGTCTGCATAAAGTAGCATGGAAAGAGAAACACCGTTGACCTTCGGTACATCCTGCGTACAACCAGTTAAATGTGAGCGGAGGTTATTGATATAAAGTATAAATAGCAGGGGGCGAGCACACAGCCTTGTCTTACTCCACGCTGGGTATTATATTTGTCTGTACTTCGCCACCCCGACCAAACCGCCCCCTAGCATTTGTATTGGTATGCAGGACTACTAACATATTGACAATATTACAGTCTAGGCCCAATTCGAATTGGCATTTCCATAGCTTTGATCTATTAACGCAGTCAAATGCCATAGAGAGATCTAGAAAGGCTAAGTACAATGGTACCCGTCTAGCCACTGTGTACATTTATTAAGTTTAGGTTCGAGCACTGCTCTATTGTACCGATTCCAGCACGAAAACCATATTGGCTGGAATGTAAGATGTTATTATCGATTACTCAGTCATTGGTTCTATTATATAAGATCCTTCCCAGGATCTTTGCAGGGATATCTATTAACAATATGGGTCGGTAACACCGTGGGTTAGAGTGGTTCCTTTCTTAAAAATTGGAACTATAACTGTTGGTCTCTGTTAGGTTGTTATACACATTACTTAATAAAGGGGCCCAAAAAGTGATATTAGTTTTTATTACATCTATCGGTACCCCATTAGGTCCTGGGGCTTTACCTCCGACACTTTGTGAGATGGCCCTAGTCACTTCCTGCAGCGAGAATTGTAATAATTCTGGGTCAGCCATCTGGCCCACCGAATGACTTCTTCTTCAGGAGCAGGATAAATTTGCGAAAAATGAGCTAGCCAGGTTTTGCTATTTATATGACAGCTAGTATGAGCCAACCTCTGATCAAATACACACATGTTATTTACTGCATCCCAGAAAATGTTACTGTTTTTGGTCTGGGCAGTGTGCCTCAATGTCTCCCATTGCTGTGTAAGAATTTCATTGTGCCTATGACTTAATACCAGCTTATACTGTTTCAGTAGAGTGATAATAAAAGCTCGATCTCTGGGCTTCCTGGCCAGGGCATTATGCAGTGCGCGGTTTGCTCTAGAGCATTCCTTATTAAACCAGTGCGTGGTCGGGGGCAACTTCGCAGATGGCTTAGTGAACAAATTTCTAATAGCATGGCCTCAAATGAATCCACCATTTGCCCTCCATCAGCGCTTTCAGACAGACACATTAGGGCTAGATCCATATTCTCCTTAATCACAGTTTCCATAAATGACGCATGATCTGCCAACCTCCAACAAACCCTGCAATTGTCACTGGATGGGAATAGGTCTTTAAGGACATTCACAATCTTGAACTCTTTCCGGGAAGGAACAGCCAGCTCCATTTCAACCAAATTATGACCCCCAAAATTAGTATTAATAATTTTGCTTTGCAATAGGAATTGTGTGAGATTACCAGAACAAAGATATAATCAATTATAGAATTGCTATTCCTAACCCTAAAAGTAGGAAAAGCACAATTATCTGCCCCTGCCCAATCCATTATATTTGACAGGTCAGCTGCAGCTAAAAAACCTTGCAGTTCCCTCCCCCTTATATCCCCAGCATCTACCCCTTCTGCTGTTGTGCAGATGTGTCCCTGGCAGTATAGCGTTAAAATATATATATATATATATATATATATATATATATATATATATATATATATATATTATCTACTGGCGGTCGCCAGTAGATAGTTATAGTTAAAACCTATTATCCATAGGAAATCCACGACATTCTATTTGAAATAACGTTGGCGCCGGTTGACGAATCTTCGCGAAAGTTTCCAACTTGTTGGGGCGCTCCGGTCCGCTCCTATCCTGAAAGTCTCGGGGTCATACATCAAGCGGGGGCCGAGAAAAAAGGGGGGTCCCAAAACGCGTTTTCCCCATTCATTTTTCCATAGGAACCTTTAGTCGCAGCTACAGCCCGAACTGCTGAACGGAATTACACCAAATTTGGCAAAGATGTAGCCCTTGGTTCAGTGTCGTGCCTTTTGCTTAAATGGTGTAAATCCGTTCAGTAGTTCCTGAGAAAATCAAAAGTAAAGTCACATATATATCTGGGCGGAGCCTAACCACCCATGTCATCGTGAGATCTGATTGGCTGTCAGCACTTCATCCTGGAATTGCTGGCAGCCATCTTGGGACCAATATACATGATAGTACCTCATTGAAATGCATTGTAGTGAATAGAAGATTTTGAGGATCACCAAAAGGAGAACTATAAAGGGTGATAACAGGCTTTAGTTACATTAGAATTTATTTGTTGATGGTACCATACTAATTTTAGGAATTGTGGTGTATTCTAAGGTTATTTTACCATGTGAAAAACCTTCTGCTGGGATATCATGAATCATGTTTGAGAGAACACTATTTTCTCATGCTTGTCCCGTGGAGGTTTGGAAGGTGCTCCAGAAGCTAAAATGAGAGCATATTTTCTGTAAATTCACATTATCTTTCTCACTCATGTGAGAATGAAGTCTGACATTCTCAGTAAAACATGTACATCCAACAAGGGCAGAGACTGTCAGTTGATTCCTTTGTGTTCTACTGCAGCTTCCCAGAGTGTTCTAAAGAACAACTAGAGTGCTAACAGCCTTACTTATGACAAAAGTATGGCACACTTGAAGCCATCTTGATTGGAATAAACCGGTAACACTTAAAACATTTAATTTAAAACGGAACAAAATGATGGGGTTCATTTTGAAATAGAAATTATGGTTAGTGCTGTAGAAAGAAAAATTAGGACATGTTTTAAGTGTGATCTCAAATATCTTCCTGTTATATTTCAACAGAAGCAGCCTGCCAGTTGATGACTTTGTGTTCTACTGCAGCTTCCCAGAGTGTTCTAAAGAACAACTAGAGCGCTAACAGCCTTACTTATGACAAAAGTATGGCACACCTGAAGCCATCTTGATTGGAATAAACCGGTAACACTTAAAACATTTAATTTAAAACGGAACAAAATGAGGGGTTCTTTTTGAAATAGAAATTATGGTTAGTGCTGCAGAAAAGAAAAATTAGGGCATGTTTTAAGTGAGATCTCAAATCCTCTTCTATTTCATTAGAAAATTCTGACATGCAGACTGAAACAATCACTTTCAATACCAGCAGCAGACTACCAGTTAACTCCCTGGTGAGCAGTAGCTTTACTCCAGTGATCTAATGAGCAACTAGAGTGCTAACATTCTGAATTTATGGCAGATGTGAGACACATCTGAATGCCTTCTTGATGGAATCAAAGTAAAAAACTGAAAGCATTTCCTACTGAGGAGACTGCAGTAAATGAAGAAATTAGGAAACTTCATAACAAAGAAGTCTTCCAAGATGGCCACCAGTGAAAAAGAGCCCAAATGTAGCACAAATATTACCCAGATGTAGCCCACATATAGCCCAATGACAAAAGTGTGCAAAACACTTTTTATTTTTAGTTTTTTTGCAGTTTTATGTAGTGCAGACTGGTCAGGTATTGGAGCATTGCATCTTAAAACATGACCCCCCTACACTACAAAAACACCACTGCACTACCTTAAACCCTAAAACACTACCCCCAGAACGACACACTACACTACACAAGCACCACTGCACTATCCTAAACCCTAAAACACTACCCCCAGCACGACCCCCTACACTACACAAGCACCACTGCACTATCCTAAACCCTAAAACACTACCCCCAGCACGACCCCCTACACTACCCAAATACCACTGCACTAACCTAAATCCTAAAACACTACCACCAGCCTGACCCCCTACACTACCCAAACACCACTGCACTACCCTAAAACATGACCCCCTACATTACACAAACACCACTGCACTACCCTAAACCCTAAAACACTACCCCCAGCACGACCCCCTACACTATACAAGCACCACTGCACTACCCTAAACCCTAAAACACTACCCCTAGCACAACCCCCTACACTACAAAAACACCACTGCACTACCCTAAACCCTAAAACACTACCCCCAGCACAACCCCCTACACTACCCAAACACCACTGCACTAACCTAAATCCTAAAACACTACCCCCAGCACGACCCCCTACACTACCCAAACACCACTGCACTACCCTAAAACATGACCCCCTACACTACACAAACACCACTGCACTACCCTAAACCCTAAAACACTACCCCCAGCACGACCCCCTACACTACACAAGCACCACTGCACTACCCTAAACCCTAAAACACTACCCCCAGCACGACCCCCTACACTGCCCGAACACCACTGCACTGCCCTAAACCCTGAAACACCAGCCCCTGCATGACCCCCTACACTGCCCGAACACCACTGCACTGCCCTAAACCCTAAAACACCACCCCTAGCACGACCCCCTACACTGCCCGAACACCACTGCACTGCCCTAAACCCTGAAACACCACCCCTTCACGACCCCCTACACTGCCCGAACACCACTGCACTGCCCTAAACCCTGAAACACCACCCCCAGCATGACCCCCTACACTGCCCGAACACCACTGCACTGCCCTAAACCCTGAAACACTACCCCCAGCAAGACCCCCTACACTGCCCGAACACCACTGCACTGCCCTAAACCCTGAAACATCACCCCTAGCAAGACCCCCTACACTGCCCGAACACCACTGACCTAAACCCTGAAACACCACCCCCAGCACGACCCCCTACACTGCCCGAACACCACTGCACTGCCCTAAACCCTGAAACACTACCCCCAGAATGACCCCCTACACTGCCCGAACACCACTGCACTGACCTAAACCCTGAAATACCAGCCCCAGCACGACCCCTACACTGCCCGAACACCACTGCACTGCCCTAAACCCTGAAACACCAGCCCCAGCACAACCCCCTACACTGCACGAAAACCACTGCACCACCCTAAACCCTGAAACACTACCCCCAGCAAGACCCCCTACACTGCCCGAACACCACTGCACTGCCCTAAACCCTGAAACATCACCCCCAGCAAGACCCCCTACACTGCCCGAACACCACTGCCCTAAACCCTGAAACACCACGCCCAGCAAGACCCCCTACACTGCCCGAACACCACTGCACTGCCCTAAACCCTGAAACACCACCCCCAGCAAGACCCCCTACACTGCCCGAACACCACTGCACTGCCCTAAACCCTGAAACACCACCCCCAGCACGACCCCCTACACTGCCCGAACACCACTGCTCTGCCCAAAACCCTGAAACACCAGCCCCAGCACGACCCCCTACACTGCCCGAACACCACTGCACTGCCCTAAACCCTGAAACACCAGCCCCAGCACGACCCCCTACACTGCCCGAACACCACTGCACTGCCCTAAACCCTGAAACACCACCCCCAGCACGACCCCCTACACTGCCCGAACACCCCTGCACTGCCCTAAACCCTGAAACACCAGCCCCAGCACGACCCCCTACACTGCCCGAACACCACTGCTCTGCCCAAAACCCTGAAACACCAGCCCCAGCACGACCCCCTACACTGCCCGAACACCACTGCACTGCCCTAAACCCTGAAACACCAGCCCGACCCCCTACACTGCCCGAACACCACTGCACTGCCCTAAACCCTGAAACACCACCCCCAGCACGACCCCCTACACTGCCCGAACACCCCTGCACTGCCCTAAACCCTGAAACACCAGCCCCAGCACAACCCCGTACACTGCCTGCACACCACTGCACTGCCCTAAACCCTGAAAATCCAGCCCCAGCACAACCCCGTACACTGCCCGAACACCACTGCACTGCCCTAAACTCTGAAACATCACCCCCAGCAAGACCCCCTACACTGCCCGAACACCACTGACCTAAACCCTGAAACACCACCCCCAGCACGACCCCCTACACTGCCCGAACACCACTGCACTGCCCTAAACCCTGAAACACTACCCCCAGCATGACACCCTACACTGCCCGAACACCACTGCTCTGCCCAAAACCCTGAAACACCAGCCCCAGCACGACCCCCTACACTGCCCGAACACCACTGCACTGCCCTAAACCTTGAAACACCAGCCCCTGCATGACCCCCTACACTGCCCGAACACCACTGCACTACCCTAAACCCTGAAACATCACCCCCAGCATGACCCCCTACACTGCCCGAGCACCACTGCACTGCCCTAAACCCTGAAACACCAGCCCCAGCACGACCCCTATACTGCCCGAACACCACTGCACTGCCCTAAACCCTGAAACACCAGCCCCAGCACGACCGCCTACACTGCCCGAACACCACTGCACTGCCCTAAACCCTGAAACACCAGCCCCAGCACGACCCCCTACACTGCCCGAACACCACTGCACTGCCCTAAACCGTGAAACACCAGCCTCAGCACGACCCCCTACACTGCCTGAACACCACTGCACTGCCCTGAACCACCAGCCCCAGCACAAGACCCTACACTGCACGAACACCACTGCACTGCCCTAAACCCTGAAACAACACCCCGTGCATGACCCCCTACACTGCCCGAACACCACTGCACTGCCCTAAACCCTGAAACACCACCCCCAGCGCGACCCCCTACACTGCCCGAACACCACTGCACTGCCCTAAACCCTGAAACACCACCCCCTGCACAACCCCTACACTGCTCGAACACTACTGCACTGCCGTAAACCCAGAAACACCACCCCCAGCACGACCCCCTATACTGCACGAACACCACTGCACTGCCCTAAACCCTGAAACACTACCCCCAGCAAGACCCCCTACACTGCCCGAACACCACTGCACTGCCCTAAACCCTGAAACATCACCCCCAGCAAGACCCCCTACACTGCCCGAACACCACTGCCCTAAACCCTGAAACACCACCCCCAGCAAGACCCTCTACACTGCCCGAACACCACTGCACTGCCCTAAACACTGAAACACCAGCCCCAGCACGACCCCCTACACTGCCCGAACACCACTGCAATGCCCTAAACCCTGAAACACCACCCCCTGCACGACCCCCTACACTGCCCGAACACCACTGTACTGCCCTAAACCCTGAAACCCCACCCCCAGCATGACCCCCTACACTGCCAGAACACCACTGCACTGCCCTAAACCCTGAAACACCACCCCCTGCACGACCCCCTACACTGCCCGAACACCACTGTACTGCCCTAAACCCTGAAACCCCACCCCCAGCATGACCCCCTACACTGCCAGAACACCACTGCACTGCCCTAAACCCTGAAACACCACCCCCTGCACGACCCCCTACACTGCCCGAACACTACTGCACTGCCCTAAACCCTGAAACACCACCCCCAGCAAGACCCCCTACACTGCCCGAACACCACTGCACTGCCCTAAACCCTGAAACACCACCCCCAGCAAGACCCCCTACACTGCCCGAACACCACTGCATTGCCCTAAACCCTGAAACACCACCCCCAGCATGACCCCCTACACTGCCCGAACACCACTGCTCTGCCCAAAACCCTGAAACACCAGCCCCAGCACGACCCCTACAGTGCCCGAACACCACTGCACTGCCCTAAACCCTGAAACACCAGCCCCAGCACGACCCCTACACTGCCCGAACACCACTGCACTGCCCTAAACCCTGAAACACCACCCCCAGCAAGACCCCCTACACTGCCCGAACACCACTGCACTGCCCTAAACCCTGAAACACCACCCCCAGCATGACCCCCTACACTGCCCGAACACCACTGCTCTGCCCAAAACCCTGAAACACCAGCCCCAGCACGACCCCTACAGTGCCCGAACACCACTGCACTGCCCTAAACCCTGAAACACCAGCCCCAGCACGACCCCCTACACTGCCCGAACACCACTGCACTGCCCTAAACCCTGAAACATCACCCCCAGCACAACCCCCTACACTGCCTGAGCACCATTGCTCTGCCCTAAACCCTGAAACACTAGCCCCAGCACGATCCCCTACAATGCCCGAACACCACTGCACTGCCCTAAACCCTGAAACACCAGCCCCAGCACGACCCCTACACTGCCCGAACACCACTGCACTGCCCTAAACCGTGAAACACCAGCCTCAGCACGACCCCCTACACTGCCCGAACACCACTGCACTGCCCTAAACCCTGAAACACCAGCCCCAGCAAGAACCCCTACACTGCCCGAACACCACTGCATTGCCCTAGACTCTGAAACACCAGCCCCAGCAAGACCCCTACACTGCCCGAACACCACTGCACTGCCCTGAACCCTGAAACACCAGCCCCAGCACGACCCCCTACACTGCCCGAACACCACTGCACTGCCCTAAACCCTGAAACACCAGCCCCAGCACGACCCCCTACACTGCCCGAACACCACTGCACTGCCCTAAACCCTGAAACACCAGCCCCAGCACGACCCCCTACACTGCCCGAACACCACTGCACTGCCCTAAACCCTGAAACACCAGCCCCAGCACCACCCCCTACAATGCCCGAACACCACTGTACTGCCCTAAACCCTGAAACACCACCCCTGCACCGCCCCTACTCTGCCCGAACACCACTGCACTGCCCTAAACCCTGAAACACCACCCCCTGCACGACCCCCTACACTGCCCGAACACCACTGCACTGCCCTAAACCCTGAAACACCACCCCCTGCACCACCCCCTACACTGCCCGAACACCACTGCACTGCCCTAAACCCTGAAACACCACCCCTGCACCACCCCCTACACTGCCCGAACACCACTGCACTGCCCTAAACCCTGAAACACCACCCCCAGCATGACCCCCTTTACTGCTCGAACACCACTGCACTGCCCCAAACCCTGAAACACCACCCCCAGCATGACCCCCTACACTGCCCGAACACCACTGCACTGCCCTAAACCCTGAAACACCACCCCCTGCACCACCCCCTACACTGCCCGAACACCACTGCACTGCCCTAAACCCTGAAACACCACCCCCTGCACCACCCCCTACACTGCCCGAACACCACTGCACTGCCCTAAACCCTGAAACACCACCCCCTGCACCGCCCCCTACACTGCCCGAACACCACTGCACTACCCTAAACCCTAAAATACTCCCCCCAGCATGACCCCCTACACTACCTAAACACCACTGCACTGCCCTAAACCCTAAAACACTACCCCCGCATGACCCCCTACACTACCCAAATACCAATGCACTACCCTAATCCCTAAAACACTACCCCCGCACAACCCCTACACTACCCAAAGACCACTGCACTACCCTAAACTCTAAAACAATACCCCCGCACGACTCCCTACACTACCCAAAGACCACTGCACTACCCTAAACCCTAAAAAACCTACCCCCAGCACGAACCCCTACACTACCCAAAGACCACTGCACTACCCTAAACCATAAAACACTACCTCCAGCAGTACCCCCTACGCTACCCAAACACCACTGCACTACCCTAAACCCTAAAACACTACCCCCAGCAGTACCCCCTACACTACCCAAACACCATTGCACTACCCTAAAACACTACCCCCAGCAGTATCCCCTACACTGCCCAAACACCACTGCACTACCCTAAACCCTAAAACCCTAAAACACTAACCCCAGTACGACCCCCTACACTACCCAAACACCACTGTACTACCCTAAACCCTAAAACACTCCCCCAGCACGACTCCCTACACTACCCAAACACCACTGCACTACCCTAAACCCTAAATCTACCCCCAGCATGACCCCCTACACTACACAAACACCACTGCACTACCCTAAACCCTAAAACACTACCCCCAGCACGACCCTTTTCACTACCTAAACACAACTGCACAATTTGTTACAGGCGTTGCAAAGCAGGCCTGTGGTGCTTACTGGAAGTACCTGGTGGGCTAGTTGGGCCCCAGGGACTCTCAGGATTCAAGGTGACCTAATCCCCCAACTTAAAACGCGCCACGGGGTGCGTTTGCACAGTGGTGAAGGGAGGGGCGGGGCCTCTGGTGACATGTGCGCAAACACGCCCTGTGGTGCGTTTTAAGTTGGGGAGTTAATTCCCTTTGAATCCTGGGGGCCAACTAGCCCACCAGGTACCTTCAGTAAGCACAACAGAGTTGCGTTGCAGAGAGGTGAAAAAAGGTGCGTGGCCTCGGAACGCCTCTCTGCAACTCAGCTCTGTGGTCATAACTGTAGGTACCTGGGGGGCTAGTTGGGCCCCAGGGACCCTCAGGATTCAAGGGGACTTAATCCCGCAACTTAAAACGCGCCACAGGGCGCGTTTGCACACAAGTCACCTCAGGCCCCCCCTCCCTTCACCACTGTGCACTGGCTCTGGTTAGTCAGAGTCAGTTACCACCAGTACCCGTCTGAAAAAGTTGTGGGCACAGGATGATTTTGCAACAAGGCCTCTTTCTGCTCCTCTGTTGGTTCTTTCTGCACATCTTTTGCTTCTTTCTGTGCGTTTTTCTTCTTTCTTCACATGTCCTACCTCTGTTGGCATAGTTAGAAACTAGCATTTAAAAAACCTTTGAAATTCACTTAAAAAACCATAGGTTTCAGGCACGTTATAGTTAGAAATTAGCATTTAAAAAACCTTTGAAATTCACTGAAAAAACCATAGGTTTCAGGCACGTTATAGTTAGAAATTAGCATTTAAAAAACCTTTGAAATTCACTGAAAAAACCATAGGTTTCAGGCACGTTATAGTTAGAAATTAGCATTTAAAAAACCTTTGAAATTCACTGAAAAAACCATAGGTTTCAGACACGTTATAGTTAGAAATTAGCATTTAAAAAACCTTTGAAATTCACTGAAAAAACCATAGGTTTTAGGGACAGTTATAGTTAGTTGGACATTGCACTCGTACAAAACCCGTGAAATTCCCCTGTTATAGTTAGTTCAGCTAACTATAACTTGCGCCCGCAATGCACTGCTGATGACGTCACATATTACATCACTCATGACATGGTCAGTGACATCACTGATGACATCACTGATGACATCTCAAATGACATCACTGATGACATCATCCATGTGATAATTTCATGCATCTTCTCACACCCTAATATAACTTTTGATACACCCACTCTAAATTACAGACTGCCATTCTCAAAACCATAGACACTCCAACACCAAAAACTACATACCCACTCACTGATTCTTAGGTCTACACACACATCCACTCACTCACCTGTACAGTCACTCATACTTACAGTCACTCAGTACAGGACTATCATATGCACTCATACACGTATATAAACACACACACCGCCACTCATCCATAGAGGTACTCACACACCTAGTCAGTCATGCAAAAAATTAATCACATACCCATTTACTCACCTATACAGTTATACACACACCAGCTCACTTACTCATACAAATACTAGCACATTCTTACGCTCTTATACAATAACTGATACAAGCACACACGCATCCATACAGCCACTCTCACTATCACATACTCTCACTTATAGCCATTTAAATACTCTAACACACATATATACTGCCTTTTACATATGTAGTTACTCGCACATGTACCACTGAGATATACATTCACTCACTAACACACCCATACACACACTCACCCACCCAAGCAGTCCATCACAGATGCACTCTTGAAATCATGCACCCAGTGAATCACCCACTCACACATCTATGTATAGAGTCACACACACCCCACCCACACAAACACTCAGGCAGCCATACAGATACTCAGAGAACCAATCAATAACCCATATAGACACTCATGTAGCTATTCGCAAATCCATGCATCCACTTACACACCAACAAACAGACGGATACAGACATTCACACAGTTTAGTCACTAACCCATGCATTCAGTAAGATACGTTTAATCACTCACTTGTAGAGTCAGTCACTCACGTACTAAATCATCCATTCAGACACTTATACACCCACTCATTCTTCAATACGCCTTTCCCTATATATATTAAACATATTTAAACTTTACAGAAACACACAGTCACTGGATGATGTCATCAGTGATGTCATTTGAGATGTCATCAGTGATGTCATCAGTGATGTCACTGACCATGTCATGAGTGATGTAATATGTGACGTCATCAGCAGTGCATTGCGGGGGCGCAAGTTATAGTTAGCTGAACTAACTATAACAGGGGAATTTCACGGGTTTTGTACGAGTGCAATGTCCAACTAACTATAACTGTCCCTAAAACCTATGGTTTTTTCAGTGAATTTCAAAGGTTTTTTAAATGCTAATTTCTAACTATAACGTGTCTGAAACCTATGGTTTTTTCAGTGAATATATATATATATATATGCAACAAATCCTCCGTTACAGAGAGATAAGGGTCGCACTCCAGCAGTTGTAAATCAGTGATTAATTTATTCTTAAATCATTTAAGTCCGTAAACACAGACCAAAACTAACGCGTTTCGGTATTCCCACGATACCTTGTTCACAGTTACTTTGTAACACGATCTGGCTTGTTTTTAAAAGCAATTCCAGGAAAACCAATTATGTCATTTCCTGTTTGTCAAGGGCATTACTCCTCAGACTTCTGGGAGATGTAGTCCCCTAATGTAATAGTGATAATATTTAAACTTATTAAGGTGACTATAGTGAAAATAGTGAAAAAACTTTTTTCCATTGCAAATTACATAAAATAAAATAAGATAAAATCAATTTCAATTTTACCACCACAAGCTCAATCATCTGTTACATGTTTACATGAATTCGAGGTTGTTTACATTGATTCAATGAAAGATAAGGGTCCGTTTATTATAATTTTCTCATGCCCAACAGGGGTCACCAATTGTTGGAATTCTTATGACACTCTGGTGGAAGATCACTTCTACCCACCCGTGGAGTCTTTACGTTTTACGAAGGTATGTCCATTAGTTGGAACACAGTATTTCAGTTGCCAACAGACCTTTTATATGTGCTTAAAATTTGTTTCATTGGACAAGTTTATCCCCTCCAGTGGGGTAATGTATATCTTTCATGTAATCATCTTTTTCTTCCCTTCAGTGGGTGTAGTCGTCCTTTCATGTTATTTCTTAATGATGATCGGTTTGTGTAGTGTAAAATATAATCTGCACCTTAAGGGAGGCTGATTCTTTAATTAGATGTGTATGTAGAGTTCTTCCGATTGATTTAAACCATACGGTGTCATGCTTCTCAGATTTAATATGTGGCGTGATTCCTGTTGTCTCAGTCTTTTCTCCCTGTTTCCTCCTCGTGCATTGGTTGGTATAGTTTCTATCCCATAGAACTTTAACAATTTCCAATTGCTGCTGTGGTGTGTTTCCATATGTCTGGCCACCGCATTGTTTTTGTCTTGGTTTTTTGTGGCACGTACATGCTCCAGTATTCTTTTCTTTAGCTCACATATGGTGCTTCCCACATATTTTAACATACAAGGGCACTCCATTACATATACAGTGTATTGACTTTTACAAGTGATGCGTTCTCTGATCTGCCAGGTTTTGTTGTTTGCCATCATCACCTCTGTGATAGGTTTTGCTATTTGGCATGCTTTACAGGTTTGACATTTGATAAAGCCCTTTGTTTTGAGCCATGTGTCCTTCTGTTGGATTACTTTAAAATGGCTATGCACCAGCTGGTCCTTCAAGTTTTTCGCTCTACGGTATGTTACTACTGGGTGTGGTCCCATTCTTTCTGCTATTGTTGCATCCAACTGTAAGATCTTCAAGTTCCTTTTTATTATACCCACAATCTCCTTAGATTCTTGAGTGAAATCCATTATTAATCTTATGGGTTCCAGATCTGATTGTTTTTCCTCCTTTGTTGGTGGTACCAGACATTCCTCTCTTGGTCTCTCATTTGCTCTTGTCCAGCATCTGTTTACAATTTTTTTGTTGTATTTCCTATCTTTGAATCTCTTTATTGTTCCAGCACTGTGTCTCTTCCATTCTTCCTCCTCACTGCAGATTCTACGTAAACGGAGGAACTCTCCGTATGGTATACTAGATAGTAAGGATGGCTGATGGAAACTTGTTGCTTCCAAAGTGGCATTCGTTGCTGTGGTCTTACGATGAAGTGTGGTTTCCAAATGATTGTTTTTCACATAAATTTCCACATCCAAGAAAGTTACTTTATCTTTATTGATTTCATATGTGAATTTTAAACTGGGTATGCTGTTGTTTAAGATTTCAAAATAGTTTTGGAAATCAACCTCATCCCCGTTCCAGATGATCAAAAGATCATCTATGAATCGTGTCCAACTGACTATCCTTTTGGTATGTTTTTCCAGCTTACTGTGCCACGCAATTTCATTCTCCCACCATCCCATCGTCATACAGGCATAACTTGGGCTGAAGGAGAAACCCATAGCTGCTCCGTTTTGCTGGCGGTATAGATCATCACCAAATAGAAAAACATTACAAGTGAGACTTCGAGAGATCATGTCCATCAGCATTTCGTTTTGTTCTTTGTAGTGGATGTTTCTTTCCTGTAGGAAATAATTGCAAGCTTTCAGGCCCAAGGTGTTATCAGTGTTGGTATATAATGCGATCACATCCATTGTGATCAGGTGGTAAGTGCTTTGCCAATTGATATTTTGTAAAATCCTCAGTAGATCCGTTGTGTCCTTGATGTATGATCTCAATTTTGCCACATATGGGATAAGAAAGTAATCAATGTAATTTGCCATAGGTTCTAAAAGGGAGCCTTTCGCTGACAGGATCGGTCTCCCTGGTGGTTCCTTTGGATCTTTATGTAATTTTGGGAGAAAATACATGGTTGCCAATGTTGGGAAATCTACCGATAGGTATTTGCTTTCTTCCTCATTGATCAGATTTTTTGATACCCACATTCTGAGTTTTTGATCAATTTCATTTTTGATAGACTTGGTAGGGTTTGTTTGTAATTTTTCATAATATGTGATGTCTTTTAGTTGACGATGTGCTTCTGTGATGTATGATACTCGGTCCCATACCACCACATTTCCGCCCTTGTCTGCCATTTTGATTTCTATTTGATGGTCATTAGATAGTTTTTCCAGGGCTTCCCTTTCCATTTTGGTTAAGTTGTCTTTATATCTGGGTTTGTTCATTTTGTAGAGGTCATGAATAACCGCTTCTTGAAACAGGTCTATCTTGTTTCCCGGGGCTAACTGTGGGTAGAATTTCGATTTGGGTCGTTTTTTACTCAAACCTGCCCCTAGTTGTGGACACGCTGTATTCAATGATATCTCCTCCCCTTCTTCTGCGTTTAAATTGAGTAAGGTTAAAAAGTCATTTGAGTCCTTTGCCAGGAGTGTAGATGTAGGTTTTTCCATTGTTTTTAATGGTCTTTGTCTGTTCTGATTTTCCAAGAAATGTTTCGCCAATTTGATTTTCCGTATGTATAGATATAGATCTATCCTTGTCTGTGCGAGATCCATTCTTTGTGTTGGGCAGTAATTAATGCCTCTTTTTAGGAGTGAGATTTCAGCTGAAGAAAGTTCACGTTTAGAAAGGTTCACCACTTGGAGTTCATTCATTATTGGTCCTTCCTCTGTCTCATACTCCTGGTTTTCGTACCAATCCTTTCGGATGAACTGTTTGCATCTTCGTCCCCTTCGTTTTGTTTTCCTTGATATCGTTGATATCGTGGTTTGCCTCTTCCTCTTCCTCGTGATTGTCGTTGCGCCATTTGATTTTGCTCCCAGTGGCGTTGTTGGAGGACTAGGCGCATGTCCCCTAAAAAAACTGATTTTGCACCTTCCATTGGGATATCAAGTTCTCCTCCACTCAAGTCTGTGGATGTTAATGAAGATAGGCTGCTTGTTGCACCCACATCGTTACTTGCAAACCCATGCTGTTTGAAGGGGTCAAATTTACGGGCAAAGGTGAAAATCCGTCCTTCGGAATAGTCAATGGTATCTCGTACAAATTTATTATGCTTGCGCTGTCTAACTACATCCTCATGCTTATCAATTTGTTGTTCCAGATCATTTTTGAACTTTATCATTTCTGTATTCAATTTGAGGGATTCCAATTCCTTCTCCATTTCTAGCAATTGTTCCTTGATTTTTTGTAATGCTATGTCAATATGTTTCACAAGTATTGTAATTAAGCCCAAGGATGAATTCAAGGTATGTTCGCCCCATTCTTGTAGCAGATCATTTGTTGCATCCTGATGGCTGGGCATTAACATGATTCTCAGTCCCCTCGGGACCCGTTGCACTTCCAAGTATTTCTTTAATGTTATCATTTCCCAAGATTTATTTATCTCTTTTTTGCTCAGTTTTTCCCATGACCGTAGTTTACTTTTGACATCCGTTTTTCCAGATGTGTTTTGTTTATCGGGTTCCTTTTGCATACTTCCTTTTTCGAACATAGTTGTTAATTGTTCCTTTCGTTTAGCCTCCCTTTTTTCCATTTTTTGTGTCTGTGTTATAAGCGCTTGACTCGACAAATGTTTATTTTGTTCTGCCTACCGTTTCAGAGGTTTATCTCTTTCTGCTGTTGGGATTCCGTTTTAAGCGACAAAGATATATATATATTTTTTTCCAAACTAGTTGCTCCTCCTGGGAACTCCGCCCGTAGTGCGGTGGCGCGATCAAGCCGGTAGAGCAATGCCGGCATCTAGATTAGTCCACAGTTGCAAATAAGCACGCGCTCTCAGATTCCTGTCAAAAGGATTTAATGTAGTTCAAGGCTACATTAAATCCTTTTGACAGGAATCTGAGAGCGCGTGCTTATTTGCAACTGTGGACTAATATATATATATATATATATATATATATATATATATATATATATATATATATATATATATTTAAAAAGCCTAAGAAATCGCTCAAAAAATCATTGTCATAGAAATTTATTATGTGTAAGCGAGGATCACCCCTGAATAAGAAGTCCTGAAAATCTGTACCTGGGACATTAAGGTCCTCCGTGTTACCATCCAATAATAGGTTAATCCAAATAGATAGACCCCCTGATACTCTACCAGCGTAAGAAGGGATAGCTGGTAAATTATAGCAGCGGTAACCCTCATAGTCTATAGAATCTATCGCCCAGGTCTCCTGTAGCAGTAATATATCATAAGAGCTGATTAATTGTTGACATTCTAGTATCGCCAGCTTATTCCTAAACCCTGCGACATTCCAGCTCATTATCCTCGAGGATTGCTGGGCATTTAATGTTTTGTTTTTCTAGCTCTGGCAAATGCTGGGCTCGGTATTGCTACACTAAGAGAACAAGTCTCTACTGCCGGAGAGGTCATAACTGTAGAAGTACCAGCTGGCTGCATATCAATGCCAGGTTCAAATGATGACTTACACTTCGGTACCCAGACTCAAGCGGTTTATCTGATCCAATATGCCCGGATAATCCCTTCTGTCAATCAACATCATTACAATTCTGAGGGGAGCATATCTCTTAGAACATACAATCCCTGGACAAGCCTGGTTAAACAGAGTAGGTAAAGCAAAACAATGCCTCACATTGGCAAGTTTGCAGAAATATCCCAGTGGTAACGCAACTATATTAGATTTCAACATTTCATCCCCTAGATCAATATTTAACAGTCTTCTTGCAACACTGGGGTGCCTAAAATTCACAGCCATGCAGTCACCTGGGATATCCTTCGGATTGAGCCCCAACCACCCCACCTGCCTGACCATTATAATGTCTTGAGCCTCAATGTCAGTTATACGCTTCTTTACTTTTAGCCAGGGGGCAGTTTGGGAGGGGCTGTGGGAGTGGGGGGGAGTCAGGGCCAGGCTCGGCCATTTTAATTTTGGGCTACATATTTTTGTAGCCCAATGGGAGCCCAATCATAAAGCGGTTGGGCTCCCGCTCCCGGCCACCATTTTAGGTTTGGTGACCTGGTGGCTGGGAGCTTAGACGTGTATTCTAGTTTTGTGGAGCTTAGGGTTAGTAGTTTGGCAAGTGTTTTTGTGGGACGTCATGGCGCAGGAGGACTATCGCGTCTTGGAGGCCCTCCGGCTCCTGAGTGAGGCGGGCCGGATGGACCTCGTCATAGGGGCTGGAGCAGGGCCAGCGCGCCCGGCCTCGGCGGGCGTAGCGGCGGCGGTGGCCGCCTGCAAGTCGCCTAAACGTCACCGGACATCGCCGGTAAGTGAGAGGGGCCGCCCGCGTGATAAAAAAGCGGCCCCGTCTACGGTATTGCTGTCAGGAAAGGGGGAAATGTCTGGAGGGTCGGGCGGGCTGGTGCGAGGGGGCGGAGGTGCTGCGGCGGGGCGGGGCGGAGTTGCCGTCAGCGATGTGGAACCTCTCCCGGCGCCCGGGCTCCGGGAGAGGGCAGTGAGTACACCCGCGGCGCGGGGAAAGCATAGGGGGAGGGCGGGGCGGCAAGCGGAGTTTCCCCGGTTTGCAGTTCCTGGGGGCGGGTAATGCAGCGGGCGAGGCAGGGCGGGCCGGGGGTCCGTTTTCTTCGGGGGATATGTTGGCAGTGAGCTCCGGTAGCGGGGAGGCGGGCGGAGTGGGTTTTCCGGCCCTTGCGCTTCCACAGGCCAGTGATGGGAGAGCCTGCAGCGCGGGGGGAGGGGCGCATTTTTGGCATCGGGTCCGCCGGCAGTATCTGGGGGTGGGGCGGTTATGCAACCCTGTGGGAGGGCGGGGTGGGAAGACCTGTTAGCCGGCTTGGAAGAGGAGGACGTTGGGGGGCCTAATTATAGCCCCCTGCTATTTTCTCCGCCTTGCTCGTTAGTAAGGGAGGGGTTGTCTGTGGAGGGAGCTCCCTGGGGGAAGGGGAATGGGCACAGGTGGGAGGGTGGGGGAGCTGGCAGAGAGTGTTGCCCACCAGGGCCTTCGAGGCAGACAGGGCGCTTCCTCAGTGGGGCGGGAGGGGGAGGGGTCTCCCAAGTGGGAGGGGGAGTATGTTGGAGGGGCGGGGGAGGACGGGGAACTTCCTTTTCGGAGGGGGGGGTAGTTTCTGGGGAGTTTGAGCCGGCTGGGGTGGGCCAGGCTTGGGAGGGGTTGGATATATTTCCTGCATGGGCGGAAGGGGTCCGGGGCATTGGAGGTGGGGGCCGGTCAGAAGGTCTTCACGCGGGGGCGCGGGGGGGTGCGTGGGTCCAGCAGGCCAGCGGGAAGGGAGGGGGCCGGGGGGGTTCGGAGGGGCCGTGAGGGGGGGGGGGGAGTGCGGGCCGGGGCTGGGGGCCCGCTTCAGCGGTGGTGCAGGCAATGTTGGACTGGAGTGGGGACGAGGAAGGGGGGGACCCCCCCTTCCGGGACGTCCTGGCCAGTTAGGACAGGACAGCGACAAGCGACACCCCCTCACCCCGCATACAGGCGTCTTGTATGCGGGGTGAGGGGGTGCCAGGCAGAGGTGAGGGTCCCAGCACATCAGTCCAAACTTTTGCTTTGCAGGTCAGGGAGCGTTGCAGTGTTGCGGACTCTGTAGGGCAGGGTGCGGCCCACGTACACCGAGGTGAAGAGAGGATAGAGCCCTGCACGGCGCAATCCGTACCGGCGGGGGATCCCGTCGCGGCCAGCACACGAAGGTCCAGCACGACCTCGCTGGCCCCAACGACAAGCGGAGCATGTTGGTCGGCCGTATCCGCGGAGAGGGTTCTGTACAGAGGTCAACGCAGGGGGGAGTACCGGCGAGTACATTTGGCTCCCCCGCATGGATTACAGAAGGGGGCCGTTACGGCCAGCACAGGGCAAGGGGGGCCCGGTAAGGCCCGGTGTGTGGAGTTTGAGCCGGGGCTGCTCCAAGGGGAGGAGCCCATTGTGCTTGACTATGACGAGGATACCTCTGAAGAGGGGGAATGGAGGGATGATGAGGAGGGGGGGCCCTCTCATGTTCATAGTATTTTACAGGCACCGGCGGTGGCGCCGCACAAGAAGGCAGGGGCATCTGGATCCAGGAGAGAGCGCGGCCCCTTGGTGAGGGCTCCTCGGCCAGTGGATCATGCGGAGGCGGTGGCTAGGTGGTCGGCGCCGGTCCGGGCACCCTCCTTAGAGCCAGGTGAGTGTGGTAACGCACAGGCCAAACCAAAAATGGTGTCTGTGGGGACGGGGGGGTAGGGGGTGGGGGGCTGAGGGACGGGAGACTGCACAGAGGAACTTATGTGAAGGACACCGGGGTAGGGCCAGAGGAGGGGGGTGCAGCTCAGGGGGCAAAGGGGGAGAGCGGGACAAATACAGAGACGGCGGTGGGGGGCAAGGAACCCTTACTGAGCAAAGAATTGAAGATTAAGAAATTGCCCTATATGGGTGTGACGAAACCTCTGGGGGCGCATTTAATGCTGGCGACCAAGGAACGTATTTGGAAAGGGGAATACGTGGAATTGTTGAAGCTCTTACACAGGGAGGTGCGGTCCAAAGAGGGTTCTAAGGAGGAAGAATATGAGCTGGCCAAAAGGCCTAAGGTGCCTGTGACCATAGAGAATTGGACTGCAGCGTTTTTGATTTATGCCAGTGTGTATTGTGAAAGGTTTCCTGAGCGCTGCGTAGCCCTGTTTAAATATATGGATGTGATTAGAAAGGCACAGATTACGGGGGGCGGATACGCTTGGGTGCAATATGATGAGGAGTTTAGGGCACGCATGGCATGGGACTCGGAGGCCAAATGGGGGGAACTGGACACGGATTTGTGGCAGCACACCATGGGGTCGGCCACCGGTGGTAAGACTGTGTTCACAGCTAGCGGGCTGCCATTGGTGTACCGGCCCTTTCAGGGGAAGCCCACCCGGGGAGGGGTGGGAGGCGCAGGGACACCGCAAACAGGGACAGGAGTGTGCTGGGACTTTAATAAGGGCCTATGCACAAGGGAATACTGCAGGTTTCGGCATGAGTGTTCAAAGTGTGGGAAGCGCCACCCCCTTGTTAACTGTTGGGGCGTCAAACCACAGGGAAACCAGCAATGGCAGCAGTCAGGTAACGGCACCCCTGGCCCGTCACAGCAATTCTAGAGCAATAGGGGGGCAAGGGCCTGCAGGGCACTGGGCCCAAAAGCTCCTACGCCAGTTAGACTAGCGAAACTGGTGGAGGGCCTGCAGGGGTATGGGGATCAGGGAGCAGGAAAGGTTTTGATTGAAGGGTTTCAGTGGGGGTTTCATTTGGGCTATCTGGGTCCACGACAGAGAAGGTGGGCGGACAACTTGAAATCGGCGGCGGAACACAGGGTGGTGGTACAAGAGAAACTGAACAAGGAGGTGCGCGAAGGGAGAATGGTGGGCCCCTTCGACGATTGGCCAACGGAAAACCTGATCATATCACCGATCGGGGTTGTGCCCAAAAAGGAGGAGGGACAATACAGGTTGATTCAGCACCTTTCCTGGCCCGAGGGGTCCTCAGTTAACGATTTCATTGATGAGGAGGCGGCCTCAGTTTCTTATTCCTCAGTTGACGTGGCCATGTCACTAGTTGTGACCGCGGGCGCGACTGCAGGGATGGCAAAGTGTGACATAAAGTCGGCTTTTCGGTTGCTTCCAGTCCATCCAGATGATTGGGATCTTCTGGGTATCCATTTTGAGGGGAAATGGTACGTGGACAAAGCTCTACCGATGGGTTGTTCTATGTCATGTGCTTTATTTGAATGCTTTAGCACATTTTTGCAGTGGTACTTCACGCGACACACAGGTCACACATTGGTGACGCACTACCTTGACGACTTCTTCTTTGTCAGTTCACCGGGCTCCACGGAGTGCCAGGCAGCCCTGGACACCTTCCATGAGCTCATGGGTGACATGGGGGTGCCGTTAGCACCCGAGAAGACAATGGGTCCTTGCACGGCTATGTCCTTCTTGGGAATCGAAATTGACTCAGTGGCAATGCGGGCTCGCTTGCCAGATGACAAGAGAGTAAGAATGTTGTTATTGTTGGACGGAATGCTGTCTAAACGGAAGGTGACAGTGAAGGACATACAGGTGCTCCTCGGTCATCTTAACTTTGCTTGCAGGGTGGTCAGAGCAGAGAGGACATTTTGCAGGTGGTTGGGACGGGCGCTGGCAGGTCAGCATTTACCTCACCACCATGTTCGCTTATCAGCAGGGGTGAAGGAGGATTTGCGCATGTGGTCAGTTTTTCTGCAGTCTTTCAATGGTGTGCCATTGGCCAGGGAGGAGGACGTCCAGTGGGACTTGCAGATCTTTTCCGATGCAGCAGGAGGGGAAGGCTTTGGCCTTTACTGGCAGGGCAGGTGGTGCGCCGAGCAGTGGCCACAGCAGTGGAAAGATGGTGGGAGGAGCATAGCTTTCCTGGAGCTTTTCCCGTTACTGGTGGCATTGACACTGTGGGGCGAAGAGTTGGCACATAAGAAAGTCTTGTTTCGGGTGGACAACATGGCGGTGGTGGAGGTCATAACAGCAGTCCCCAAGAGATGAACATATTCTGAAGTTGCTGCGGGTTTTTGTGCTTGGCTGCCTCCGTCATGACATTGCTTTTAGGGCGTTGCATATACCAGGTGTGGACAATGACATAGCTGATGCTTTGTCTCGTTCACAGTGGGGGAGATTCCGTGGGCTCGCCAAGGAGGCGGACAGGACGCCGACCCCAATGCCGGATCATCTTTGGTATGTAGGCAACGTAGGGCGCTACAACTGGTGGTAGGCTCGCTGGCGGCCTCTACATGGCCAGCATACAATCTGGCCTGGCGGGATTTCTTGGCGTCAGGGGCTTGTAAGCGAACTGAGGTCTGGCGTCGGTCGGAGGATGTGATTCAGTTCATTCTGGCACTCATTGGTAAGGGCCTCACGAAAGTGACCATTGCGGGAAAACTGGCAGGCATTGCCTTCATGGGGAAACTATTATGGGGATACAATCCGACGGCAGGGGAAATGGGAAGGAGGATGTTGGAAGGTTGGGCTCGGGAGAGGGGGGGGGGGAGAGTGCGGCGCGTAACCCCCTCACCTGGCAGAAGCTATCACGAATACTTGAGGCTTTGCCGGCAGTCTGCAAGGATGATTTTGAGGCCTGTCTGTTCTCGACTCTTATGGTATGGATGTTCTTCGGGGCATTCCGGGTGTCTGAGCTTCTGGGCAACAAAGTGAAAAATGGTGTGCGGTGGGACGATGTGGCCATAGGGGATGAGGGGATACATGTTTGGTTGGCCAGTTCTAAAACGGACCAGAGGGGTTTGGGCAAAGGGGTTCGGTTCCCAGCGGCGGTGCCTGCCGCAACGTGCCCCCTAAATTGGGCGCGCCGTTGGCATGCTCTGTCACAAGGTGTGGGGCCGGCGGCGGTTTTTCAACATGCTAATGGGAAGAGGGTTACAGATTACCAGCTGCGGATGGTGTTGCGGAAGGCCTTGTGCAGTATGGGGGTAGACGGGGCAGAGTATGGGACGCACTCTTTCAGGATTGGGGCTGCAACGGAGGCCCATAACAGGGGCTGGTCTAGGGGGGACATAATGAGGTTGGGGCGCTGGTCGTCAGATTGTTACCATCGCTACGTAAGGCAGAATGCGGGGGAGGCGCACGCGTCATCCTCTTTGGTTTGAGTCTCACCCCCTTTTTCTTGTTACAGGTTCGGTGGCCGGGCCCCAGGCAAAAGAAATGACCATTTGGATCGTGGGGCACTCTTTTATCAAATGGGCACAGGTCTAGGCATGCCGGTGCTATTTTGGGGCAATGTTGGGGTTTAACGACCGGCTGTTTAACATTGTTTGGAAAGGAAAAGGTGGGATGCGGTGGAAGGAATTGTTACCGTGCCTTAATAGATGGATGGTGCAGGGGCGGTGCCCGGACGTGTTGGTGATTCACCTGGGTGAGAACGATTTGTGCGAGGTTAAGGGTGTGGTGTTGATGAGGGCCATGAAGAAGGTCTTGTCGACTTTAAAAGAGCGATGGGCGGGGTGCCACGTTTTGTGGACAGAGTTGGTTCCTCGCAGAGTGTGGAGGGGTGCTTTGAACCCGAGGGCCATTGACAGGGCACGGAGGAAGGTGAATTCTGAAATGTCTCGGTATTGCCGGCACCTTGGTTTTGGAAGAATTACACATAAGGAGCTACGTTTTGAAGCAGTGGATTTTTTCAGGGATGACGGGGTGCATCTATCCCGGCTTGGCATGGACCTCTATTTATTGGAGATTAGGGAGGTGTTGGCAAGGTGTTTTAAAGTTCAGGCGCATTCCGGGTAGAAGGACAGCGGCCAGCCTAGTTGGGGGGGCAGAAAGGGGGGGTAGTTTCACTCCCCCCCCCCCCCCTGCTTTCTGGGTGGCAGGGGTTATTTGAAGTTTTCCAGGGTTGACAGAGGTTTTAGGTTATTGTTGGAATTGGGTTATCGACATGGGAAGGGTATGCAAGTTAAGTTATAGTTAGGTTACGCATGAGCGGGGGTTTGACGATGGTAAAGAAGCAGGCGGGGAAGTTGTTTAACGGAGGGTTGGATGTTAAGGGGTTATTTTTGTGTTGCATTGTTGTGTATTTGGTAAGGTTGTAATGTAGGGGTGGGGGCGGGGACAAAGAAAATTTTAGGGGCGGGGGTCAAGGGTCAGGTACATGGTTATTTAGTGAGGTTTAGTTTTGTAAGGCGTTTTGCCGAGGAATGTGTATGTTATGCGCACCTGTTTCAATAAAAGCGGCCTTTTACACACAGTACTGAGTTTGTGGTCTGCTCCCTCCCCCCACCCTCCCTCCCAAGGGGGGCTTGGGGGGAGTGGCCGACCGCAGGGAGGTCCCCCCCCCCGGGCAGTTTGGGAGGGGCTGTGGGAGTGGGGGGAGTCAGGGCCAGGCTCGGCCATTTTAATTTTGGGCTACATATTTTTGTAGCCCAATGGGAGCCCAATCATAAAACGGTTGGGCTCCCGCTCCCGGCCACCATTTTAGGTTTGGTGACCTGGTGGCTGGGAGCTTAGGCGTGTATTCTAGTTTTTCCCTCCCACCCACCCTGTTTTTTAGGCGGTTTTTCGGGGTTTTTCTTTTTCTTAGATTAAGGCTTTAGGCGGCTTTTGGTTGTGACAGGTGTGCAGGGATATGGCTATGTATTGTCGCTTGGAACAGGTGCTGTGCGGGGGTTATTTGAAGTTTTCCAGGGTTGACGGAGGTTTTTGGTTATTGTTGGAATTGGGTTATCGACATGGGAAGGGTAGGCAAGTTAAGTTATAGTTAGGTTACGCATGAGCGGGGTTTGACGATGGTAAAGAAGCAGGCGGGGGAAGTTGTTTAACGGAGGGTTGGATGTTAAGGGGTTATTATTGTGTTGCATTGTTGTGTATTTGGTTAGGTTGTAATGTAGGGGTGGGGGCGGGGACAAAGAAAATTTTAGGGGCGGGGGTCAAGGGTCAGGTACATGGTTATTTAGTGAGGTTTAGTTTTGTAAGGCGTTTTGCCGAGGAATGTGTATGTTATGCGCACCTGTTTCAATAAAAGCGGCCTTTTACACACAGTACTGAGTTTGTGATCTGCTCCGTCCCAATGCGTGACCTTATTCCAGGCCTATTCTCATGATTCAGTTTGTGTCTTCTTTAATGGCGGTGTACCCGCCAATATCACAACTTAGGGGCAGCACTCCGGAGGGAAGTTCAAAATTGTGGTGGTATCACTTACAACTTCCAGACTAGCTTTCTCTCGTACAGTGGAACCATTATAAGAAGAGAGAGGCTCGAGGTAGGGGGTCTGTTGGATAAACATGAAATGTCACGACCCCTGTCATGCTGTCTTACAGAGATATCTCTCTCCCTTTCCCGGCGCTGCTTGGTTTAGTCCATTATTTATGTGAAGCAGACAAACTCTGCGTATGTATTTTATACCTGTTCTATGTTCATAAATGAATAGTGTCAGAACACTGGAGTTTATTTTGGATAGTGGGTGGATTCCAGTGATATTTAGAACAACTGACTTCGGTACTCTGATTAATTAAGAACAAGTAAATGCGCTGCTGAATCAGGCCGCTGAAATGTTTTGCACAGGAAGACGATTGCTAATGCAGATCTGAATTTAATATTCGACAATCGCTTCTAACACGCGTCCTTGTGGAACGGCTGCAGTGATGGGACAAAAGACAAAAACAAAGCATTAAAGTGTTTAGCCATTAACAGCTGTGTAACAGTTTTGTATTGCAATATATAAGCTGTTTGAAGCACTCTTAATAGATATGATGGGGCCTATTCACAAAGGTAAATTTATACATGTAAATAGACTTACATGTAAATTTACTACTGCACCTACACCATTTCCGAGGCAGAATTATAGGTCTCCACTCCCTAAAAACAAGGGGTGGAACCTGTTCGAATAGGATTTAGAAGTGTAAAGTTGCTACTTCCGCCTCAGGGGCAGAGCTTCTCTTGTGGTAAAGTATAGGAAAAAATCATAATTTTTCATAATTATGAAAAAAGAGAAATATATTTTTATGTAACTTAAGCTAAAATATTTATTAACCTAAAACTAAAAAGGTAAAATGTTGCAGCACATTAACTCATCAAATTAAATATTTATTAAACAATTAAATAAAATGTATTAATTTAACATATGATTTCAAATAATTAAGAAAATCTCACCTTATCGTTTTTGTACTTATTATTTAGTAAAACATGTTAAAATGATATTTAATTTTAGTTCATTAAATTTGTTAATTACGTTTTAATTAATTCTGTTTAAACATAAAATAGAATATTAATTTAATTTGTACATTATATATAATTATATATGTGTGTGTATATATATATATATATATATATATATATATATATATATACACGTGTGTGTGTATATATATATATATATATATATATATATATATATATATATATATATATATATATATATATATATATATATATATATATACATATATATACATACATACATACCCACTAGGCGAGATGCTCCAAACACAGAGCTGCTTCAGGAACAACAGTCCATCAGTTCTCTGCCGACGCGTTTCAGGCCTTAAGCCCTTCTTCACAGGCAAACTTCAGAAGTGACGACAAGCAAGCACTGCCCAATATATCCCCATCACGATTGTCTAATCACACTCCGGTGAATCACTATTCACATTGCATGCAGGGACTGGGAGTCCAAAATATTTTCCCATGGGGGTCGCTGTCATCACGTCCATTTAAAGAAAGTTATTTTCAGAACAATGTCCAACAAGTCGTTCTCACGTGCTTACCGCACCTCCTACCCACTTCTTGCTGCCCCAATAAACAGCAGCGGGCCCGCTGGTGATCTTGCGACAGAGCCATCACACGGCCGGGCCGGCCGTATTTGTGCGGAAGAAAAGAGGTGCCTACTAGGTGAGATTCTCCCACAGGTAGGTTTTTATTGCAAAACACAGAGCTGCTTCGAGAACAACAGTCCATCAGTTCTCTGCCGACGCGTTTCAGACCTTATGCCCAGTATATCCCCATCGCGATTGTCTAATCACACTCAGATGAATCACTATTCACATTGCATGCTGGGACTGGGAGTCCAAAATATTTTTCCATGTGGGTCGCTGTCATCACGTCCATTTAAAGAAAGTTATTTTCAGAGCAATGTCCAAGAAGTCGTTCTCACGTGCTTACCGCATCTCCTGTCCCACTTCTTACTGCCCCAATAAACAGCAGCGGGCCCGCTGGTGATCTTGCGACAGAGCCATCTTACAGCCGGGCCGGTCGTATTATGTGGGAAAATATTTGGGGCTATACACTGCGCGCCGTTTTTTGGTACCTGCAATCTTGATTTCAAAGGCTTTAACCTTTTTCACTTTCACTCGGGGACATAAGCACTACCTCAGCGCCTCATATACATTTATGCTTCTGCACACACACAACAAAATCACATGATTCATGTACTACGGGGCTGTCTTCACAATGTTTAAATCATTAGTCTTTCATTTATGTCTGTAACTGTATTTTGCTTTTGACTGTGCGCCTAGTCATCGGCCGATGACTAGGAAAGTTTACTGCATGTCGTAATTTCACTGCAATTTTGTAAAGTCATGACTAACCTAGATAAGTCGCTACCTCAGTATATAAACCATGTTGGTTTACACAGCGCGCTATGTGATCAAGACCGCAGGCTTGCGGTCGAAACGCGTCATCGTGACATGTTAATGCAATAAATGTCTTCATTACATCTTTAATTGGAGTCTGTGCCCGTGGTTGACCCGGCGTGGTCGTTCGATGGGATCCTGGTTTCGTATTTCAGCAGAGCACGACTGGCTCTGCACCACAGACCCCCTCTTTGTCTTCAAGGGCTACGCTGATTTTCTTCAGTCGGAAGAAAGCTTGTCTCCTGGAGGAGAACGGAATAATCACTGCCCCCTGCCAGCCCAAGGAACTCTGCTACATTCTTGCCACGGGAAAGCTAAGAGTCGAGTCGGAGGACAGGTCCATCACCACTAGACCGGTGGGTGAGTACATGCATGAAAGGGAGACGGCAGGTCAAAAGAGGTTTCATGACTGACTGCCCCAACACACTTGTGTCAATATTGAAAATATCGGCAGTCACTACAAGTAAGTAAGTAAATTTTATTGTATATAGTTAATTAAAACCTTTACAATTTTTGTACTAAAATCATCCATATAATGTTAAAAAAATAAAAAAGAATGCACAGATAGTGTATGCTATCGTGTTTACAATATTAACGTTGAATTAGATACTGTGCAGTGATTTACTCCTCAATCCTTAAAATATAGCCATTTGATGTCATACTCCAAGATGTGCCACAGTGTGCAGATCCTTAAATAACAATACAATGTTTGCATAATAAAAATATCTAAAAAAACAAGACCGAGGGAAAAGAAAACTGTAAATTTGACATCATTCTTTTCACATGCCTCAAGATTCCAAGATGCTATTTTTCAGATTTCTGTAGTAAGGAACTGACTTTCTGCAGGAATCTGGTGGCCCTACATGCTACCTGTAACAGTTGACTATTCAGTACTAACATTACTGCTGGCCGACATGATCTAATTTGATGTATACGAAATGCTTGTAATAAATAATAACGTCTCAGATTGTTCACAGTTGGACAAATGCACAATAAATGAATCAGAGTTTCTTCCACTTTGCCGCAGAGTCTGCATAGTGTTGTTGGCCATGTTTGTTTCCATGCTGGTACCTGATCTTTTGAGATGAAAGCCCCCAACCGAATTCGAAGTAGCAATTGTTGAATTGCTGTTGTTATATGATTAACTAGGTATGATTGGGGGGGAACATCTCTCATATGAGGGTAATACCATCCAGCCGTGTTTTTTCTTTGCTAAGGCGGCTTTGTCTGTGATCCAGGCTTTTTGTTTTGCTGTATTATTGGCTATTTTTTTAAAAGCTGCAAAGCTGTAGTTAGTGTTCCAGGCTTCTTGCATTTTGAGGGCTACCAATGCTTCTTCCAATACTGTGTTCCAGGCTTTTTTTCCCTTTGTCTGATTCTTTATTTCGGTCCAGCAGTGACCCATCAAGGAATCCTCTTGTGCTGCTTTTAGTTTCCAACACATTTTAATTATTGCTGCTTGTCTTACTGGGTGCTGATTTAATAGCCCGAATTCCAGACGTACTTGAGCTTGAGATACAAACTGTGGTATCTGAAAGATGTATTTAAATAGCCCTGATTGTTGGAGATTCAGGAAGTTTGCATCTTGTCCTTTGAATAATTCAGAGCCGTACGTAAGCGTTGGAAGAAACTTAGCAGCAATGACTTTTAATAAATATAAGTTGGATGGGCACTTCAGTTTTGTTTTTAGTAAATTTAAAGCAAAGCGTAATTTATTTGCCTTGGCTTTTCTGGTTAGTTGGTGATCTTTTAATACGAACCTTGAGTCTACCACTACTCCTAGGTACTTGTATGCCACAATCTGTTCTATGGTGTTTCCTGCTGCGTGGCAGTCACTACAAAGATTTGCATTCATTTAACATGTCAAACCAAGCGCTGCGGGAAAGGGAAGCAGCAGCGGATGCGTTGTTTGACAACCTACCGACAATTGACAACCAACAACGAGCCTTCACATCTGTGGGTGCTCCTAACAGTGACATCAAAACTAAGCTCAAACATCTTGAGAAATTAATGCGCAATGAATTAACCAAGTGGTGGGAATGTAAATCACTACAAAAGTACCGCGATGTGGGCCGCATTCCGCGTGGCCTCAGAATTATGTTGGCACCTAGCTTCGATAACCCGAGCCCACTCATGCTCAAAGAGTGGGCGGAAAGCAACCTCGAAGCCTCCATGCTCCTAGTAATCATCCTTATCAAATATGCGGAAATCGACCGCAGTGGATTGCAAAATGAAATTGACAAAATTAATGATGAACTAGATAGTTCAGATCAAAAGGAACTAATCAAGAAAGGCTGTGAAGAAATCATGACAAGGGTAAAAAAACACGAAGAAACGATAAAAACCCGCAAGGCCTTCAAATTTGCGCGAGATAAGTCAGACTACGAATGCAGACACATCTTTACATTGGCAAGGAAATATGACTCTGTGAAAAGACAAGAACTCAACAAAACTACAATGCCAATCATGCAGATAACTGAAACGGCACTACCCCATGAGGAAGCGGACTCCGCCTCAACATCAGACTTAAGTTCGGCTCTTGAAACCGGCACAGAATCTGAAGATGGCAGCAGTATGAGTAACAGAGACCCTAGGCAAAGTAACAACTTTAGCCTAACTGAGGAACTGGGTTTTTTAGTCCAGGACAGGCGCCAAACCTTGCGCCCACGAGCACTGAGGAAACAAAACACAGGCGCAACTGCAGAAGACGCGAGCACCGAAAGCGGTGGAAATCAAAAAGGAAGTTGCAACAAAAAAAGAGTCAACTGGAGGCGCAAGTAACTGAGGACTCCAAGACCGTTATCAATCTATCCGACTTACAACTAACCAACGCGGAGACACAACTCCTCTCCTTGGGCTTGACCTACTGCCCGGAAAGCAGTTTCGATTACACAACTACTAGAATTGACATTTTCAATTTCATTAGGAAACTAAAACTTATCAAATTTTTCAAACAGAAGCATGTCAATAATCCTCTAGTAACTGGCACGAACACCAGTGGCCACACTGATGGCAATCTTGTGGTATCGGATATTTCTACCATCCGCATCATGACTGAACTTGAGTCCCCCTCTGATAATGCCTCAACACAATAGCTGTTACACAACGCAGGCATTAATACCACCACTACAATCACCAGTCCATTCCGGCCACCATCCACGTTCACGCCCACCATGCCCAGAGATGCCATTGACAATGATGTAATCATAGAGGAATTTAAAGACTTACACAAGCGCAAATCTCGCGCCAAACGGAAAAACAATTTCAAGCACAAACAATACATGAATTTAATGAAAAAGCTCAAAGACAGATCTGATATCATCATTAACAAATCGGATAAGGGCGGTAACATCGTCTTATGGCCAAGGGACATGTATATGGAGGAAGCCCACAGACAGTTGAATGACGCCTCTTGCTACAGGACTACTAACATGAAGGAAGTAGTTGCCAGTGGGAAAGAATTGAAGAAAAGCCTCAAAACCTACAGAACACAAGGCGTTCTGAGTAAGGTTGAGTTAAACTTCCTAAATAATGAATTCCCTGTTCTCCCTATACTTTACTTCCTTCCCAAGGTCCATAAAGGAACATCACCTGTGCCAGGCCGCCCAATTATCTCGGCACACAAAAGCCTTTGCGAAAACATATCCACATATGTTGACTACTTCCTTCAAGAGCATGTCATCAATTTACCCACTTACTTAAGAGATACCAGTGACTTTCTTCTCAAAATCAAGAATGTTCCATGGTCCCCAAACTGCGTCCTGATGTCCTTGGACACAACTTAGCTGTATACCAGCATACGACATAAAGATGGTTTAGACGCATGTAAACAATTTTTGGACAAAAGACCTATCAATTGTTACAAAGATAATGAACTTATCATGTTCCTTATCGAATGGTGTTTGCAACATAATCTTTTCATGTTCAACAACAAGGTATACCAGCAGCTCAGGGGTGTTGCCATGGGGGCTTGCTTCTCCCCCAGCTACGCATGTTTGCATGTGGGCTGGTGGGAGGAGTTGGTCCTCAGGGGGACACACTCAGAAGCTTGGTCCAACAATATTCTTTGCTGGCTGCGTTACATAGATGACGTGTTTGTGGTTTGGAAGGGCACCATTGAAAATGCAGAGACGTTTGTAAAGGAGATTAATTGCAATGATTGTAATTTAGAGTTCAATGCCACCATGAGCACTGAGTCAGTGGACTTTCTTGATGTAAAACTTTGTCACTGACAACAAACTGCATTCCACCCTCCACAGAAAAACCACAGCCGGCAACTCCACCCTCCATGCCTCCAGCTTCCACCCTAAACACCTCATAGCAAGCATTCCATATGGAGAAATGCTGCACTTACGTCGCATCTGCAGTAACACCACTGACCTAATCGGTTGTCAATTAGATTCACACAGGAGATTCAAGGCTAGAGGCTATACTGAGAGTACCATCACTGCAGCAATGAACAAAGCCAACTCCATACCTAGAGAGGTGCTACTCCAGGGCAAAACAACAGACAGCATTGACACCCAGTTAGAGCCATCCACTGAAGGCTGTGTCACCACTCGCCTTATCATCACGCATAATACTGAGGCGCGGGCACTGAGATCCATCATCAACAAACACTGGGGTATCATCAAGACAGACCCCACACTGGGACCCATGGCCGGACATTACCTACAGAAGAGCTAGCTCCATGCATGACGCCATAGTCAGAAACAGCCCTGAGATAACAACCACTAGAAACTGGCTATCCAATGTCAAAGGGTTTTTCAAATGCAGCAGTTGCAGGGCTTGCAGATTTGGTATTAATACCAACCAAATCACAGCACAATTTAGGAGCAAACCCATTGTCATCACACAAAGGTTGACTTGCAGAACAGAATTTGCAGTATATATTCTCATATGCAGCTGTGGTCTCAGGTACGTGGGGAGCACCAAGCTCCAGGTACACTTAAGTATCTTACAACACATCAGAGCGATAGTCAACAGCGACCCCACATATCCGGTCGCAAGACATTTCAAAGAAATCCATCACAACAACCTGGACCACTTGAAATATTGCGTAGTGGACTGCGTTCCACCACTTAGAAGGGGTGGCAACAGGGAAAAATTGCTACGACAATTGGAGTGTAGGTACCTAATAGAACTTAACACCAAGGCCCCCGCAGGGCTCAACCTCAGTGAGGACCTATACAACTTCCTATAGTCAACCCAGGTGTGTGCTCCAGCCGCGGCATAGTTAGCTTGACATTTTTACTTTTTACTTTGGTCTCCTCACCTTTTGCTCGCCATGCCCAGTGTTCTGCAGCCTTCACATCACAGAACTCAACAGTCCTGACGCACTTGCCTCCTCCACAGTTTGCTCTCCACATTGCAATTATTGCGATTCAGGTTGACTCCAGCAAGGTTGTCTCTTTGACTTGTATATATCCACTTATTCACGTTGCATATGTGATTTTAACCCACATGCACTTATTTCACCCACTACGAGTCCAAATAGTCATCACACGCCAACACACGTGTACTTTCCCGGCTTCCCCGTCCCCCGCCCATTAGATACATTCATTCACTAGTGACTCTCTTTGTCGTTATTTACACACAGCGCAGTATGCACTAGTATGAGATCCCTTTGTAAGACACAGACATGAATGATTTAACTCATCACGATTAGACTCCATCAATGTGATGAGCTCTTATATTTAAGCAGGCAGTGTGAAAGCATGTCACTTATGCTTTCTCTACCCCAGACAGTCTACTGGGCTTCGATCTGCAGCTGCATCATCTAAGGCGGTTTGAGGCTTGTTGCCCCCTTGCCTGTGGCACCATACCCGCATACGGTTCCATTTACATAGCGCATGCCATTATGTATCCATTTAGCCATAATACACGCAATACCAGCGTCTGACATTAGGGCTATACACGGCGCGCCTTTTTTTGGTACCTGCAATCTTGATTTCAAAGGTTTTAACCTTTTTCACTTTCACTCGGGGACATAAGCACTACCTCAGCGACTCATATACATTTATGCTTCTGCACACGCACCACAAAATCACAGGATTCATGTACTACGGGGCTGTCTTCACAATGTTTAAATCATTAGTCTTTCATTTATGTCTGTAACTGTATTTTGCTTTTGACTGTGCGCCTAGTCATCGGCCGATGACTAGGAAAGTTTACTGCATGTCGTAATTTCACTGCAATTTTGTAAAGTCATGACTAACCTAGATAAGTCGCTACCTCAGTATATAAACCATGTTGGTTTACACAGCGCGCTATGTGATCAAGACCGCAGGCTTGCGGTCGAAACGCGTCATCGTGACATGTTAATGCAATACATTTCTTCATTACATCTTTAATTGGAGTCTGTGCCCGTGCTTGACCCGGCGTGGTCGTTCGATGGGATCCTGGATATACATATATATATATATGTATGTATGTATATATGCATGTATGTATATATGTATGTATATATGTATGTGTGTGTATATATATATATATATATGTTAAAATTCACAATAATGTAACTTGTTTAAAATTATTTCTAATGGAGTGTTATTTTAAGTCCCTGCCCCCTTTATTTTCTACAGTAGTGTGTTGCTGCTCCTGTGAGTGGCTATGTGTGGGCTGGACTTACTCCAAGGCTGGGCTGGAATACATTTATGATTGTTTAGGTCCTTAGTTGGCTGTAGTAATATTATAAGTGCAGTTTCTGAATCGCAGTGAGCTTACTCTTTTGTGGGTGGTTGTTTTTATTTTCATGCCCCTTCCTAAACCCCTCTTGCCCCTATATAAGCACTCCTTATCCCACCCTAATCCACTCCCATTTAGTAGTATGTATTCCACATTTTTGAGCTGATCCTCCAGGTTCCAAGGGACCTGTGGTCATTGTATAGTTTGTTGCTGATAGGTGGAAATTACCTTCCAATTCACACATTAATGCAGTCCATCAGTTTGGCACTCAAGGTGATAAATCCACTTATCTAAGTTTTTGTGTCAGTTTACATGATATTCCAGAACGGTCCAATTTAAAATTATTCAGTCTATGGTTGATAGCTTGAACATGTGTTTGTATTTGAGTGTACTATATGGTATAGCTGTGCGGCCTTACCATGCAATACACTCGCAAAAACTGTCTTGGGTCCAGTCAGGCTCGTAGGTACAATCTTAAGAACAATCCTGGGTTGCTATGACTTCGAGCAGCAAAGCTTGAACAAAGGATCTAGTGTAAAGGAGTTAACAGTACCAAACAACGAAAATAAGAAAACAGGCAACATGAAAGAAATACACCAATTTATAAAAATAGATTTTATTTTTTGAAGTTTTAGAGTCCAGGATGAGAAAAATCCACCGGTGGGTTCTGGAGATATTTATTTTTTATAGAAAACTTCATCTTTAATCCAACCGCAAACAAGCATTGGTAACTGTAAAGTTTGCAAACTTTTGAAAGTTTGTAAAAGTTAGTTAGGCTACTCCAGCCTGGCTTCGGCGACCAAATGCAACAGTGAGCAGGTCGGGGGGGAGGGGGAGTGGTAGGGGTAGATTGGGACAGTTACCTGGCCACCAGAGCTTTTTCCACTCCAATTCCAAACGTTATAGCACGACTGCCATAGCCTTCAATGGAGTTGTCCCGATGCTGCGGATGCAGAGATGAACATGCTCCGGGTGCTGTGCAGTCGATGCGGGTGCCTTTGCGGTTATTCCTGGATCCATGGGTCAGAGGCCTCAGCCCTCAAAGTCCTCTTTGAGACCGTAGAAGGCCAACAGTGGCTGGGCTACCGGTCTCTGTCTACAATGGTCCCAGCAGTATCCTTTGGTGGGTGCTGGTAGTCCTCTTGGGCAACCAATCAGGACTCAGACGGCACTTTTGGGTCCAACTGACTCAGGTGCAACTTTTGGCCATTGAGGATCGGTCTCTTGGGGTGCCAAGCGGCAGTTAGTAGAGATTGTTCCATAGTTACTACAAACTTGCCGATGTGGGCTACATCAGTTGTGCTGACCCTGGTTCAGGGTCCAGGGCATCAGTCCACTGTTCCTTTGAGTCACCCCTTTGTTCAGGGGTACACCTTTTCCCCGAGCCAGGAGCCACAGGCACAGTCCTCTCTTACCTTGCCCAAGGTGCAACATGTGCAGTCTAGCAGACAGTGCAGCCTCTCTTTGAGCAGTCGAGGGGGCAGCAGGGCAGTCCTGCTTCGGTCCATGCTCCAGTTTTTTACGTGATCTAAGGTCCAGGGTACTGGGTGTGCCATATTTATTCCGAGAAAGTGCCCTGAGTGGATGATACAGTCACTAGCCACTGGGCTACTAGGTCCCCTCCCTCTTAGTGATGACTTTCTAGCTATGTGTGAACTCTGGCAATCCCAGAGTGCACCAATCTGCCCACTCTCGATGTCTGGACCCTTCCTCGGATGTTAGGACCTTTGTAGCCCACTCTACAGGTGGGGCCACCTGTGGGCTACACACCAACTGGAAAACCGGTTTGGGCGCTGTTCTTCCCTCTGTGTCCCTGTCTCCAGCCCGTCTACCTGAACAAAGGGCAGCCCCTCAGGAATGTGAAAGCCACTTGCTCACCAATGGCGGCTTTTCCTTTGCAGCTTATTTTTTGGGCTAACACCTTGAATGGTTTTCTGCGAAGGGGCGGGAACACCTTGCCCTGTAGCAGGCTGCCATTCCAAAGCTTGGGCGTAGTTCACACTATTCCCAGGCAGGCAGAATGCTGTCTGTTGGCCAGTGGCCATGTGAGGCTACTGGGCAACTTGGTCACAGAGTGGCAACTTTCTAAAAGGTGCATTTCTTTAATAGTGACATTAAATTCGACCTGGGCATCAAGTCAGTTTTAGTGCCAGGATTATTTGGTAACTTACAATACCCAGCTGGGTATTCCCATTCAGAAGTTAGCCAGGCTAAGGGGTCAGTTGGTAACCCTGTGTTAGGCAATTGGGCTACTAGCCTTTCCACATAAAAATTACAAAATTAGTAGTGTTGCTGTTAAAACATATATAAAAAACAAGTCCTACTTAATAATATACAGCTCCCTGCTTTAGGGCTCAATAGGCCTTCCTTAGGGGAGACTTACATATATTGCTAAGAGAAGTGGTGGCTTTGCCATTAGTTTAAATGGCAAAGTCGAACTAGCATTGTTACTTCTGCCCTTCCAGTCTGCAGTGGCAGGCTGGGAGCCCTTTTGTACATTGTTACACACAGTGTGGCACAATCAGTGCTGCTGCTCTGGGTGGACACTCTGCCTTACATGCTCAGGGCACCATAGACTAGTGGCTTCGAAGTAAGTCAGTCCTTGCTAGTTGGGAATAGCCAATTCGACATACACTTTGTAATGGGTTAGAACACTGGCACTGAGGTCAGATTAGCAGGCCTCAGTTGAGCATTAAGATGCAATATTTTTAACAATATGGATAAACTGTGTCAATGTTAACTCAAACAAGCATTGGCAAAGCCAATAGGTCTCACCTATGCAAGAGGTATTGACTTTGCCCATATGTTTTAGCCATGTTATACACCAGTGTGGCTGCTGTTCAGCATGGCTAAAGGTTAGTGGGGTAAAGGAGAGTGACATGGAGTTGAGTGTCATAAAGTAGAGTTGAGTGGAGTGTTATGGAGTGGCGTAGAGTTGAGATGAGTGGCATGGAGTGAATTATAGTGTCATGGAGCAGCGTGGAGTGTTGTGGCGGGAGTAGAGTGTCGTAGAATTGAAGGACATAGAGTGGAGTAGAGTTGAGTGGCATAGAGAGGAGTGGCATAATGTTGTGGAGTACAGCAGAGTGGAGTGGGGTAGAGAGTGCTGCGTAGAGCGGAGTAGATTGTCGTAGAGTGGAGTGGCATAAAGTGGAGTAGTGTAGGAGAGTGGAACGTCATGAAGTCCAGTAGAGTGTTGGAGAGTCAAATGTCATAGAGTGTCATAGTGGAGTGGCATAGCATGGCATATTGTGTCGTAGAATAGAGTGGAGTAAAGTGGCATGGAGTGGCAAAGAGGCAGTTTCATATAGCGTAGTAGAGTGGAGTAGTGTTGTAGAGTGGCATAGTGGAGTAGAATGTTGTAAAGTTGAGTGGCATAGGTTGGAGTAGAGATTAACGGAGTAGAGCATCATAGAGTGGAGTATCATAGAGGGTAGTGTTGTAGAGTGGAGTAGAGTTGCCTAGAGTGAAGTACAGAGGTGCAGAGTAGATTGGCATAGAGTGCAATGGCATAGAGTGCATTGGTTTTGAGTAAAGTGGTGTAGAGTGCATTGGCTTAGATTGGAGTGGTTCTTGGTGGAGTGAAGTGGTGCAGGTTAGAGTGGAGTCGTGCAGGGTAGAGTGTAGCACTGTAGAGTGGCATATAGTGCAGTGATGCAGAGTAGAGTGGCGTGGAGTGGCGTAGATTGCAGTGGTGCAGAGTAGATTGGCATAGAGTGCATTGGTTTTGAGTAAAGTGATATAGAGTGTATTGGTGTAAAGTGCAGTGGTGCACAGTAGAGTGCATTGGCATAGAGTGCAGTGTTACAGAGTAGAGTGACATGGAGTGGCGCAGAGTGTAGTGGCGAAGAGTGCAGTGGTGCATAGTAGAATAGTGTGGGGTAGAGTGCATTGGCATACAGTAGAGTGGTGTAGAGTAGAGAGGCGTAGAGTGGAGGGGTGCAAAGTAGAGTGCAGTGATGCAGTGTGGAGTGGTGTGGATTGGAGTGGCATAGTGTGGAGTGGTGCAGAGTAGAGTGGAGTAGCATAGAGTAGAAAATGCATGGTGGGGTAACAAACTGCCATTACAGACAACAAATCTTCAATTGAAATGGCCATTACATTTTTACTGACATACAATTTACTGATAAAGGTATACAGCGCACAAATGCTAATGTGTGGAAATGTCATCACCTAGTGTATTGGTTTGTTTTGGTCGTATTAAAATATGTTTCCACCACACGTAAGAATTACCAAATGTGATTCATTTGAGCTTTTCTAATTATGCTTTATTGTGAAATATTTGCACAGTTCATTTACAGACATTTAAATTTTGTTGTGTGCTAGAAAAGCAAATAACATTGTACAGCCTTCATGAAGCACTCCCCCGGGAGCCAGCATGATTGTCACATAAATCCTCTCACTTTGAAGACCTAGAAAGAAAAGTAAACACCAAGCTCCCTGGAAGACAGAACCTGACATTTGACTTCTGTCTTTGAATGCACAGCAAATGTGACAAGATAAGAGCAAGATTTAAAGGCCTGTTTACAGAAATCCAGTACTGGTGGAAAAATACAGTAAATAGAGTTTGGGAAAGGCAAGGGACAAGATCGAGTTGGACAGCCTAAAACAGAGCCAGCAAAGAGAAAGCAAGTAAATGTGAGTTAAAAATCACAAAGCGTACGAGCAGAATCCATTCCTAGGGAAGCTCTCCGAATGTACCCAAGATTTTGTTAGTAAACCAGGTAGATGTAGACCTAAAAAACGAATTAATAAAGGACACCATTAATAAATCAGTGTGATTTTAGTAATGTGTGTTCACAAGAGTAAAATATAACTGTATTGGTTTGTCTCCTCACCGTACTTCAAAACTTGCCTTCCACAATTAAAAGGCCCAAATACGCCCCAGTTTTTAATATTTGTTAAGTTTAGAAGGAGCTATTTTTGATATTGGTGCATTTCATGTACCTCATTTAGTATCCTCCATAGGACCCAGTTACCAAATGCCATCTCTTTGAAGCCACATAATGTAAACTTGAAGAAACATGACAAGCACATTTGCAGTAGTTAAAAGTTATTCTTTGGACTCTCCTTAAAGACTATTAACCTTTCACTGCATTTGAACAAACAGCTGATGCTGCATGAAAAGAAAGCTGATTGAAAGGCTTCTTAAATTTCCATTATCCTTTTAATCTGCATCCAGCACTGGGGGTGCGGCAGCACCTGCTACACTCCTAGTCCCAGTGCCTCTGATAGCACTTGTCGCATAGGCGAACACATTAGGTAAACTACATGTATTGACCTGTAATTGGCATTCTTCATTTGGGTCCAAGATTGAAGATGCCATGATCTGACTGGTTTGAAGGGGCCATATTTGGCCTATGTCACAGCATCCGTACCGGAAAGGAGGACTTATCCTTAGTAAGCCCCGAAAGGATGGCTGGATAGAAGGCTCCTTAGCATAACAGCACTGGTCTGAGTGGGGAAGTCAGTTGTGAATATTGACGCCCCTTTTAAATACAAAGATTGGTGTTGAAGATGGGTATCCAGATCATTCAGTTTCCTCCTATTCTTAATGCTCATGCGTTTAATCTGGTTTGATAGTGATTCAACTTTGAAAGGTGAATAATCGTTTCCTCTTTACAAGTTTTAAGAGCATCCAGTGTTGATTGTTCAGTGTCCTTTATTTGAACTCAGCGCATGCTTTTTCAGCACTCTTCCAGTTGCATTCTAATGTCACCAGGGTGCAGATATTAATTTTCCTTTCAACTCTATAAAAAAAGGCTACTCCGTAGTTGTTTCAGGTGATGGCAGAAAAAGACCAGGAACACGTTTGGGTTACTCGACTTCTGATGTACTCTTGTGTTAAGTGTATTCCCATCTGAGTAGATGACTCCGTTACGAAATGTAAGTCGTCTGGTAAATTGGTAGGTGAAATAGACAAGTTGATTACTCTATTTCAGCCAGTGCTGAATTTGTAAAAATAAGTGCCAGAGCTCTCGTCAGGAGGCCACCGCAGCTTGCACCACACATTGCCCCTGCCAGCTCTGCCAGTAATAGTAACAACACAAATACTAACCATCACTCTCTTACAAATGTGACAATTCGTAGTATTTTAGGCCTCCAAAGCTATAAGAATGGCTTGGGTGGCAGGTAATAAGTCACGTTTGATGTATATTGAATTAATAATTAACTGGTGTTGTGGTCATCTCTCATTTAGCCAGACAGCCTCACCTTGTGGCAGATTGTCACAAGAACAGGTGTTGACAATTAAGTGCCGGTGCCGAGCACCGGAAGCCACCGGCTCAAATTAAGCACTGATTTCAGCTAACTCCTGAAAATAAGGAATTTGTCTTCTGTACCATGCCAGATAGTTAGTACATGTTTGATGTACCTCCACCAACAATGGATATGGCCCCTCAAGGGGTCGTTGTCTGTGTAAATTATTTGTTATTCAAATTGGTCAATTTAGCTTTTTGCCAAACTTGGGTCCGATATAGCAAGCATAGCTGTACCCCTTACCTGAAGGAAAAAACTGCTCTTCAAACTAAAATAATGATCAGGATAAACTTAGTGCAAAACAGATGTAGGAACTAGGGCATTTTTTGCCTTCGCGAACGGCCGATTCACAGAATAGGCCGTTTGAGAAAGCAAAAAAAATGCTCTTCTGATGCAGCAAACCCTATTTTGCGATTCGGTGAATCGCAAAATGGGATTGCGATTTATTAGGAAGGGGCGTGTTTAGGGCGTCCCTTCCTGATACTGAATCGCATCGGTATGCATGAATGTTTTGCAACTGAAATGCGGCCGCAAAACATTCGCATTTTACCACCTACTTTAAGTAGGTGGTAACCAATTCGCAAATGGGAAGGGGTCCCTTAGGGACCCCTTCCCCTTTGTGAATGTCTGTAAATGCATTTTCTAAGAGCAGGCAGTGGTCCCATGGACCACTGCCTGCTCTTAGAAAATTAAAGGATAAGTTTTCATTTTCTCTTTTGTAAAGCATCCTGTTTTCCTTTAAGAAAAACGGGCTCCTTTACAAAAAAAAATATTGCTTTATTTAAAAGCAATCACGGACATGTTGGTCTGCTGACCCCAGCAGGCCACCATCCCCGTGATTTTTGCGATTCCTAGGGGGTCGCAAATTGCGACCTACCTCATTAATATTCATGAGGTAGGTCTTTTGCGATACCCTAGGAATCGCAGAAAGTGTTAAACACACTTTTATGCATTCCGTTTTGCGATTTTCTAATCGCGAATCGCAAGGATTCGCAATTAGCAAATTGCAAAATGGTTTGCTGATGCATCTGGCCGTAGATGTACAAAAGGATTTTGTAGTCGCAAACCCTGCAATTCACAAAATCACTGGGTTTGCACCCACAAAATCCATTTTTGTTCTGTAACTATTTTGCAAGACGGAATTTTTTTTTTTGACTCACAAAAAGTAGTTATGCAACCCATTCCGAATCGCAATTTGGAAGTGGTATAAAAGGGTCGTTCCTTCAAAATCGTAATTTGGGGTGGCATTTTTCAGTGGTTTACGATGGTTTGGTCACAATCTATTGACTCCTTAAACAAGATGTTAACTGATTTCCAAATGGGAAGGGCTCTCCTTGGGAATCGCGTGGGGGCCTCGGGTTTAGGAGGCAGTAGCTCAGTTGACCACTGCCTGCTCCCCCTGAAGTTTTCCAAAACTGAAAACTTTTACATTTTTTTAAAGCAGCTCCAATTCTTTAAGGAATACAGACTGCTTAAAAAAACTTCTTTTGGAATGCAGTCACATGGATGGTGATATGCTATTCCTTGCAGGTCACCATCCATGTGATTACAGCCAATGAATGATAGGGGGTCACAAATTGCGACATGCCTAATGTATATTAGGCAGGTCGTTCTGCCACCCTCTGCACATAGTGATATTGCGAACCAACCTAACAGTATTTAGGTCAGTTCGCAAAAAGTCAGTGCGCAATTTACAACAATTTTTTACAAATGCAGTTTTATACATCTGAACTGTAATTGCCTTTTATGGACGCGTTTTGCACTTGAAGCGCAAATGACTCCCTCAAAAAAAACGGCGAGACCCAGAACCCTTGTTGTTCCGCAGTGCGATGCACCATACTAAGTTGAGTCAACATTAGGGGAAATACTAAGGTGCTGGGAGGGGAAAATCTGTAGGATTATTTATTTTCATTTATTCTATTTTGTTTATATAATGGCAGCACAAACCTAATTATTTCTGGACACCTGATACAAGGAAATTAAATTAATCTAATTCTGTGCAGAGAGAGCAAGAACTGGACTAGTGTATCAAAACGCCACACATTTAAGGGTGCAAGGCAGTTGATCAAATACCTCCTCTTACTGGCAATGGAAAATATTCTGTGTGGTGTCAATAGAAGAATGTCATTCAAATCATTTGTGAGCTTAAGAAGTGATACCTTATTTACACCAACTGATAGCATCAATAGAAAAAGTTAGTAACGCAGATCATGAAATGCATCTTCAATAACAATGAAATAACCAACATAGCAGCAAGTAATATCCCACTGGATCTAAGCAAATGATTCTGTGATATTAGAATTGAGTACCTCCAACTTAATATGGTTTATTACTAAAATATCAAATAGCATTTCTTTTTTGCCCAAATATAACCTTAAATGTAACCTTTTTTTGGATGACCCATTGGCATCCAACTCATTACCTCTGTAGTGTGAAGGACGTCAAAGGGTCATCCAAAGCATTGTGGGGAAAAAAGCTTCAGGGGCAAGCCCCAGAAGCATTTCCCTTGTCAAGGGTAAATGTTCCCATGCGTCCTGAGTTTGATTTTTTTTTGTTCTTGTCCCCTTTTTATGGCTGTCTCCCTAGTGGGTCCATGCTTTGGGATCGCCCCAGGACCTCAACCCCCAGTCAGGGATCTACCCACTGGCCATCAGGGAGTATGTTTTTTAGGTGGAGGTAAACGCCCTACCCACCCCCCCAGGCATTGGCCTGTGATTCCCTGCCCTTGACCACTACAGTCTGTCCCCGCGGAGGAACATATAGGGAGTGTTTTTCCTCATTCTCCCCGCTGATGGGGGAACGAAAACCCACTAGCCACCAGGGAATAACAGCAATAAATTAAAAGAAGGGTGGGGGTGGCCCACCCAGGCATTTGGCCATGTCCTCACCCAAGAATGAATGTAACAGTCTCTCTGCCACCTCAAGGGGAAGATTAAGGGGTCCATCTCCAATCTGCCCCCCACCCACAGAGGCAGACAGCCCACTTGATAGCAAGAAATAATGGCAAAATAAAAGATGGTGGGCCCCTAGGCATTGGGCCATGCCAACAACTTAGAATGGGCCAAATAGTATTTCCAAATCCTGGGAGCTGATTGAAGGGGTTTTCCCCAGTGTTTCCCCCGAGGGGGCAGAAAGGCCACTAGACGCCAGGGAAAAACAGGTCAAAAAAATGAATGAGTGGGTATGACTCTGCCAGGCATCAGGCCTAACCCCCACCCATGATGGGGCCCCACAGTCTTTCTGCCCCCCTGAGGGAAAGATTGAGGATGTCTGTCACCAATTTGGCCTTTAGAGGGGGGGGGAAAGCCCACTAGACACCATGGTCCCTATTATGTAAAGGGCACACTTTCCCTGTTTGCGCCTGGCACACCTTAAAACAGGTGCGCTGGGCGCAAACGGGGAAAGTGGGCCCTATTACATGGAATGTGCTGTCCCCAGGGCAGCCATGAACTCGCGCTGGCCTGGGGGCAGCCAGTTCATGTGAAAAACGGAGCGGCTGCTTTGAAGCCGCAGTGTGTTTTCACAGTGCAGGTGCGTGCAGTGAGTGTCTGCACCCATGGAACCCCCTTTCCCCCCTCCAGAGGGCTGCAATCAGTGGGCGCACTGACAGTGTGCCACCTTTTAGGTGGTGCACTTTCTGTGCGCCTCCTGAGAGCTTCTTTGCCTCTGCACCCGTGTTTGTAATACAGCGCTGGCGCAGAGGCAAAGGGGTTCTCTCATTTGCATGGGACCATGCCCCCATGCAAATGAGGGAACGCCCTCTTGAGGAAACGCTGGCGCTGTATGTGCGCCAGCGCTTTCAGTATTACAAAAGAAGACGCACAAGTGTCTGCAGCCCCTTCTGTAATACTAAAGTGCCCCAGTGGCACGCAAAGCGTCTACAAACGCCTGTTGCCCCCGGGGCACTTCTATAATCCGGCCCCAGGGAGATATATATATATATATATATATATATATATATATATATATATATATATAGAGTCACTAAAGAAACAAAAGTTAAAGTGTTGTTGTACTTGGGTATGGTAATAATATTGTAAGTTTTTTGTTTTTTTTAAACCTCAGAAATTCACTGAGTTTAATGTGATGTTATAGTTAGTTGAAAATATCAGTTTAAACGTAACATTTAAAGCTAAAACAACACTGAAATTCAACAGTTATAGTTATTTCTAGTAACTGTAACTCCTGCCTCCGCATTGCACAGTGTTGTCTTCAATAATGTCAGTTCAGTTGTCAGTTGTCATCAGTAATGTTATCAACTATGTTACAAACCATGTCATGAGTGTTGTAATATGTGACATCATAAGCAGTGCATGGCGAGGGAGTGAGTTATAGTTACTTGAAATAACTGTAAATGTTGAATTTCAGTTTTTTTCCTACTGTGAAACATTACATTTAAACTGCCAAATTCACCAATTATAACATCAAATTAACCTTTGTTTTTTCCAGTAAATTTCTAAGTTTTAATGCAAAGTAAGATATTATTACCATACCGGACTATAACGTCACTTTAACCTTTGTTTTTTTTCAGTGAATTTGTAGGTATTTTTTTTTGTTAACATAAAGTAATTTTTTTTTTTACCATACATAAGGCCAACCTGAAGGGAGTGCATAGTGTGGGATTGGCCAAATGTTCTGGCCTGTGGCCAGGCACTGCGCCCAGCTCCCATAGGCAGCCAACCCCCACGTCGCACAGAGGTTGGCCACAGGGCCAAAGACCCCCTCCCACACACAGCACATATCCCTTCTCCTGTTCGCTGCAACCTGCCTCAGACACTCAGGCCAGGCCCCTTTTTAAAAAAGAAAAAATGTGTTCTGATCCCGCACGACTCCTGTGTGAGCCCCCTGGACTGCGCTGGCCAGCACTGGACACATGTATGATCACGGAAAACACCCAGCTATTTTTTTTAAATATGGCCCCACTGGGGTCTCCCTGTGACCCACCCCCTACAAGGTCCTGGGGGTCAGGATACCTGCCTTACCCCTTTATACTTTTTTTGGGGTAATTTTCAGGATACGGGCACCAAGTCACCCATGTCCTGAAAAGGCAGCCGCAGCATTTCTATTCATGTGGCAGCAAACCAATGAGAACTTGAGATCCTGGGGGAGATCCCAGGAGCTTTCGGCTGAGGCAGCTGATGGAATAAGCCCCCTCAGCTAATCAAATCGTTTTTTTTTATTTTTATTTTTTGGTTTTTTTATTTGCTTGATTGCAGACTCTTGCAAGCCTCCTGCAAACCCAACTGTCCGGATATATAAAGTATTTGAACCTTAATTTCTCCAAAACTACTGAATGGATTTCCACCAAATCACAAAATTCACCTTTTCTGAAGCAGGATCTAGCCTTCTGCCAAATTTGGTGTAATTCCATTCAGCCGTTTTTTGCAGTATCTCCATTCAATTTTCCTATGGATAATTGCATAGGGAGATGGCTTTTTGGGCCCCTCTTTTTTTCTCTGCCCCTGCTTGACAGATCCCCCTGAAACTTTCCAGGAAGGAGCTGTGGTGGATCAACTTCGGCCTCACTATTCAAACTCTGGATCAGCCAGCAACCAGGGAACCCTGCAAAACCTGGGCATTTCTGAAACCTACTGACCCAGACAAATTCACCACAAACTGCAGATAGGTTGAAACCACAGAAAATAGGGAAAATGTACTACAAGTTACCAACAACTGTGGTAAATATATTGTTTTCTTTTACTACTCTGCTTGTCCCTAAAAATTGTGAAGCCCTTTTTGGGTAAAGTATGCTTAAATGCACATTGCTTTTTCCCTTTTTTTTTCTTTCAAATTGCTGTTTTTTGGCTATTTACTCTTTACCCACCAGTGGCATCCACAAAGACGAAAGATTGGCCAGAATATCTTTTGTGGAAAAAAAATTATGAAGACCTAAGCGCAAAGTGCCCCAAACATAAAAACAAAAGTGCTCATCACTGGGGGTGGCGAAGCCTCAGCAGCTAAGGGGTTAATTAATTCATTTCATGTAGTGCTGCCTCAAAAGGGCAGAAGCTGCCTCACAGTCTCAATCGAGCCTGGTAAGCTCACATACCACCACCAAATGCACAGGTTTACTCTCAAATTAAACATTCAATGCAAGCTGAAGTGACAGGTACCTGTGAAAACAGTACTGTCACCATCCACATGGAAAGTGGTGAAAACATGATACAACACCTTCAGCATAACAACAAAATTCATAGCTTTAAGGCGATTATTATGTGTAATACCTTCAGCTAATCCTGATTTTACCCAACTGCACTTACGGCTAGGATTTTTAAGTCCATAGTTACTATGTTAATACCAAAATTTAAAGTCACAGCGTACAATGTGATGTCTGTTAAAAGGTCAGTATTGACTTAAAGGGAGACATTACTATGGTTACAATTGACAGCTGTGAATATCAACACAACAGCAACACTACCTTAATGTAGTCCGAAAATAAGAGCAAAAAATCAGTGGCAAGCATGCTTAAAACACATTAAGCTGGTGTAATTCAATTAAAGGTTTCAAAATGTACCATGCTGTGGGCAGGGCTGACCACATCTAGAATTTTATAGTATTCAATAAGTAGTAGGTGAATGACCCCCAATTGTGTCCATTAATTTATTTATTAAAAACATTTGAATATAGCTTGCTTACGTTTTTTAATCCCTTAATGATCCTTCAAACCAGACAGAGTCCTGATACAGTGATTGTGAGAGGTAGTGAGATGTGAGTGAGAGTGCAATACACAGACTTTCTATGCCTAAAAAAGTCTAACATAAGTCCATTCGACATGCTGCCAACCAGAAGACACTACATACCCTGCATTACTTCTCTTTTAAATTCAACATGTGCTTTGCAACATTCTCTGCAAAAAGAATAAAGTATTTTTGTAAATACTGTAAAAACAGTTTTTGTCTATTCTGGGGGTTAGACTTTTGAATAAACACTGATAAGCAGTGACTTCAAAAGGTTGGAAAAAAACAGAGAAAAACACCACTGGACTCCACAAAAAATAGACACTGAAAAAAGGACAGCCTAACAATGATTAAAGTATGAGTGGAGTCAGCACCCGTGGCGACAATGTAAAGAAGACATGCAAAGCGAGATTTTAGAAGAATTGGAGACTCTACAGAATAACCAAATTTCTATAAAATGCATGTGTGCAGCAAAGGTCAGTAAATTTAAAATAAGTTTATGGGTAGTTCTATATGTCGTGTAGGTTGATCATGTTTGCACCCACTGATTCCAATAGATGAGAAGATTTTGAAGAGTGGTAATGGTCTCTATATATAGTAGGGTTGCGCGTTATGAGCCTCTTATTTGCAGGAAGTAACATACACAATTAAGGCAATACCGGGACTTACATTACCCACCCAACCCTCAACTACATAATTGGGAGGGTGTAGAGAAGTTGAAAGGATGAGGAGAATGGGTTATGGAGTTCCATGTAATCTGTTGCTGTGAGCAGCCAAATTAGTAAACACATCCACGTGGCGCAAAGAGCAAGTCCCAAGAGAGACAATCTGGTTGGTGAAAATCGGGAATATTCTTCTGCTAGAACACAACATACTCTTTGAGATGTTTACTGGGGAAGTTAAATCACACAAGAGGGCCCTTTCTGAAATGTATTGTGAAGCACTACCGATAAATATAATGCCTGTCATGCCTGCTTTCACTTCACTTGTTCAAGTTCTATACCACGCTTCATGTACTAAACAAGCTTGATATTTGAGTCGGTACAAGATGGGTTTCAGAAGCTATCTGGTGTTCACTGATGCCATGGAAAACGTTATAGGGTCAGAGGAGTTTTAGGGGAATTTTTACAAATACTCACTCCCATAGCAAAAACATGAGATGATCTAGTACAATTGGTTATATCTTTGTCTCCAGGAATCTGTAAGATATGTTCACTGGTTTTGTGGTCATCTGAAGCAAATTTTGAGATCATAATCCTTTGCGACTTTCCTTCAGTCTGTTGTGTTTAGTTAAGGTGGATTGGATGGGAAACAGCCTTTACAACAAAGTCTTTACCATGCAATGCCATACCCATGCACCCATTGCCACACAGGTAAGTACCATGCAGGTATTTGTACCTTTGCCACACCTGCCTTTACCACATAGGTAAGTACGTTTTCTTTAATATAATGTTTAAGGTATTTAAAAAAAAAAGTTTAGGTTTGGGTAGTAGTAAAGGGAGGTAAGGGTAATTTTTGGTTTATGGGGTGGGTAGTGGTAAAGGTACGTAGGGGTAATTTTGGGGTTTAGGGGTGGGTAGTTGTAAAGGGAGGTGAGGGTAATTTTAGGATTTAGGAGTGGGTAGTGGTAAAAGGAGGTAAGAGTAATTTTATGGTTTAGAATAGGGCAGTAGTAAGGAGAGGTAAGGTCATTTTAAGGTTTAGGGATGGGCAGTGGTAATGGGAAGTAAGGGTAATTGTAGATCATTATAGTTTTCATTTTACCTTTGAGACTGTCCACTTTCTCTTTCTCGACTGTTAGTCACTCAAAATGCCTTAGCTCTCTCAAAACAAATACTTCCTCTTCTTCAAAGACACTTTCAATGGCACTGGCAGAAGCAGGCCAGCTATTAAAACTGTCTCAAGAAAATGTTTCTTCATACTTCTGAGCCCACAAATCATTTTCATTGTCTTAGGTGTCGGATTGAGAAAAATGTGTTTGAGCCTCAAAGAAAAGCTCTGCTTTGACCTTCAGTGTTTCTGAGTTACAATCTTCTTAGAAATATTTGAGTTGCAATGTTGCTCTCTTGCGGTTGTCAAAATCATCTGAATTGCGGGGTCTGTTGATCCTGTAGCCTCTGTTCCACATAGACAACCACTTCTTTCATGTCAAGATCGAGCAAGTTTAGAAGCCAACAGGCATTGAACGACCGCAGATTATCACCGTTTTCCCCCTCTGGCTGTCCCAGGACCAGCAGTTGGCACCGTTGTGCTCTATTGTCTACACTTTTCATTTTGGCTGCCAAGATTGTACTGTCTTTGATGAGGGAATATTCATCTTCATATTCATGGCACCTAACCTGCGATCCTGCACTTGGACAATTTCACCCAACTCCTTGACCTTGTTCTCTGCTCAGGCCATTTTCTCTTCAAGAGTCTCCAGTCTAGAGTTGGTTTAATTTGTCCTTTATTTGCAATATGAAGCCCACATTTGCTGTCAAGGCCTCCAAAACCGCATCTCTTACTGGCAATGAGCTGAAAACACCAGACTCCAGCACCCTGTAGTTACCTTTCTCCTTCTGGGGGCAAAAACCCTTCCATCTCCCTTCTTTTAGCTTTCTCACCATCAGCATCCTTCCCAAACAGAAGAGCAATGCGCCTAAGTCATGTCTCACCAGTAAAAACACACTGTTCCAATAGGGTGCAGGTACAGTTATCCCCGGAGTAGCACACCCACAACTCGGTCCGCAGCTTTGTGCTTAACCCAAATGTTGCCTGTGGGTACATTCTTAAGGAAGTAGTCTCTCTTCTCACTAAGTTGTTTCACCCAGCAATGACCCCTAACCACTCCAGGTTCCAGGTGAATCCAGGAAAGGTATGCCTTTGACGCAGACTGCCGGCTCCTCTTCCAAAGGTGGAACAGGAACATTGCTACACACTCCCAGGAATACTCACCACAGGAGGTACCATGCTTGTGGCTTCATCCCACAGGGTCCTAGCCAGCATACATCTGGAACACCAGGCCCCAGAAAGGAGGTAAAGCTGCACTTGCTCTCATAGTTTAACTGTGTGCTGAACTCATCTCACACTCTTGGCTGCAAAATGCAGGGAAGTGGTGGAAATTATCACCATGGCCTCAGCGTCTTCAGGAATCTGCACAGGTGATCAGTAAAGAGCCAGTCTAGGTCTCTGGATTCTGTGCAGCACTCCAATTCTGTGGCCTTTGCCACATGCCCCTGGAACCCTTCTTTATTTGCTGTTATCAGTCTAAGAATATATTGCACCTATAGCACACTGTCATCTTGCCCAGCAGACTCTGCACCCCCATCAGTTTGTGGGAAATGTTATTACTGCAAACTTTATAAGTCGAAAGGCATGGAGTGTTATTAAAGGGACTAGTTGGAAATTGTGAATGTGGAATCATTTGCCTTTATTTTGCATTTCCAGTATGATTTGATGATGATAAATGCTTAGGTTATAAACATTTGGAATAGTGTGGTAAAGGATATTTCTGATACAAATGAATGTGGCGTACTTAACTCTAGATACTTGTAAAGTAGTTAGTCAACACATTTCAAATTGTGTTGTCAAACTGAAAGACCCTCAGCTATCGTTATCCCCACTCGTTGGGCTGCTGGGTGATGTCTTACACATACCCACTTCCTGCCAGCGCCTCACTGCCATGCTGCTCTTGCTCGTTAAAAGACGAGTGGCCATGCACTGGGGGCGAAAAACGGGTCCTACGTACAAGTTATGGTTACGAGATGTTACATACTGCCAGGAGCAATTGACAAGCTATTGGGAGCTAATGCCCTTACGATCCCATCTCAAAGACATTTTGGAGCCCTTCCTCTCTTTCCTGCGCCAACAAGACTCTGACTGTGGTAGGGCTTCACACCACACAGGACAGCACTAGGCCGTAAAACTCACCCCCTCAGTAGTAAAATGTATAGTGGTGCCTGTTCTGTTGGGTTGCTGTGATTATACATGATGACGTCTGGTGGAATTTGCTGGTCTGATCTCAATTAGATATCGTGCGATACAAATCTATATATATATAGGGCCAGCGGGTCTCGCCTTTGCTAATGTGCTATTTCTACTACGTGTATTACATGCATACAATCAATATATGTTCTAAAACTCAGGTGGATGTTTGTGACTGCATTCCCTCGCTGTTGTATGTTTTCTTTACTCTTGGCACATGCTAATAAATAAAATTATATTTTTTTAAACTCCGCGACCCTGTAGCTGTTGCTATGTGAGTGAAGATGTAAATTGTATCTCACCAAGGGTAGCTAAGAAATGTAAGGGTTGGAAATAGAATTTACCAATTAAAGTAACTAGAGCAAATGTAAATCTGCTGTGGTGAGCGGTGGTGATTTGAATCAAATATGGAGGTGTTATAAGTACGTGGAAAAGTGAAAACTATTCAGTATTGATGTACTCTACGCGCCTGGATAGAGGTGTGGCTAAACTGAATAAGAATAATAAAGAAATGTGCACTGGATATACTACTCAAAATCAAATGCACTGGCTCAATCAAGCCCAGAAATCAAACTGAGTTTAAAGTAAAGAAAAACAAGACAAAAAGGATTGTGTAGCTTCTAGCAGCTGCTCTGGGGTAACTTTGTCACCTGGCAAATCATCCATCCTGCAGAAAAATGGCATAAAAAGAAAGTATTGGCTCTGGAAATAAAATAAAGAGAACAGTGGTAATGAGGGCATACACCCTTTAATTAGCTTTACATCTTTAAGGAGATGAACGGTAATACCTTCGTGAACCAGAATATAAAGGATGGCAAATCCTTCGCATAGTATTTTAGATTAATTCTGGTTTTAACTTTGGCCCTTTGAATTGTTCTAGAAAACTTGTTCTCTTTGATATGGTTTTGCAGCCTACCTTTTTTAGAAGTAAGGATTTACATGTTTGTCCTATTGGATGTGCAGCGGTAATAGAAGGATATTAATGTACTTAAAGTTAAATTTGCTATATGTTCTACATAAGTGCTAGCTGACAAATGTAGTGAGGAATCTGTTCTAGCAAAGATAAATTAGTCTTAGCCTGAGGGTATTGCATTGAACACCTAAAGGGATTCCTCATTGTGTTATTTTTAATTGCCCTATCCTCTCTTGAAAAATAGCAGGTTTTACTAGGAACTCTCAGAAGGAATTCGCTAATCACTTCTTAAACAATTTTTGAATATTAATACTCAGTCATTGAAGGTTGATATAGCTTTTAACGAACAGTAAGAGATGGAAACCTCCTACTACTAAAAGGTACCAACTAGTGGCTCTTTTGATTGATGCAGGTCTAAACATTTGAAATATTGTTTTATTCACGGAGTACTGCAAGGATATGCATTTAGGTGCAGGTAGTACTTGAGCTTATATTCACCTCGCAGCCAAAACATTCAATTCACATGTTTAGTAATGATATCAATGAAAAATGTAGTATGATCATTCTATCCCATGATACCTTAAAAGCCTGTGACGTGGCCTGGAAATATTGGCGACAGCGTTTAAGACAAAACAGGTGGATCGAAGAAGGATATGCTCTTCCCGTTACTGATGCATTATAAATCAAGTATCTTAAATGGGAAAAATATGGGTAATGGGCTGCAGCATGTGTTTCTGAAGCATGGAACTATACCTACTGCTTCAGAAACACATGCTGCAGCCCATTACCCATATTTATATATTACTTCTTGATTACATTTTTATAACTGGAGAATATTTAAATTAAGATGCCTCATTTCGCCTGTTGTTGAGACAGCAAAGTGATAATATACAGAAATGTACGTCAATTAGTAACGGGATATAGCTAAACAAATTGCCATAAGAGGTAAAGATAAGGCAAGAGACTGCTCAGTCTTAAGGCATCCTTTATGGAAAGAGGTGACCCTGAAAAAAAATGATGACTCTAATCAATATATCAATGTACTGATGCTGATGGGAGGTATTGATAAGTAGAATATGTTATCAACATTGTGGGAAGGACATTTATCAAATTATTTATAGAGTAGACGGTGCTCTTCGTAGTGCTCAATTTCAGCATAACTTGGCTCTTCGACAGACCCCCTCATTGATGGACTGGAACCTGCACCTCCCCTCCTCCCCAGCACCTTGAGACCCTTACGGGTGAGTAGTCGCGCTTTACAAACACATGATTGAGCATAACCCAAATGCTATTATGAACTAAACATGGTCCATTTGGTATTGTGCAAGAAAGCTTAAATAATACATAAGACAAGTTATTCAAATAAAGAAAATCATAGAAATATAATGTCATGGAAATTGGCAAGTATCATTGGCAAAGTTTTAAGAACTGGTTTAAATGGAGGAAAAAAACTGTCATTCATAATGAAATAAGTGGGGATGTGTAAAGCAATACAATGCAACGCCGAATTTTACTTCTAGAAGTTGGTATATAAGGAATTAAAGAACATAAACAGGATAGATGTGGTCCAATGAATGAGCTAAGTTGAACTAATTGAATTTGAGCTCTTCGTGGTCAGAGTGGTATGGATCTCCTTGTAATGCAGCAAAGTGAGAATAAGTGGACTGATTGGCCATAAATATAAACTATCTTTAAATTAGGAAGGTGTAGTATTCTGACATTAGAATGGTGCCGGGAGTATTCTATGAATTTGGTGATGTCAGTATTAGAATGTTTGTTTGAAATGTTTTAACAGTTGAGCTAGCCTACGGGTGCCGACACGATGTAGTTTATAGCAGCTCCATTTCTCTAATAAACATTTTATATACATATAACAAAACACTCTGAAGACGCAGCTGTTCAGATAAGAGAAAATAATTTTTTTTTATTACTTGGCTCACCCTCAGAAGCAGTGTGTGCTCCGCTAGTGCTCCTTGTATGTCAAGGCCTACAGAGTCTCAGTACACGGCCGCATCTAACGTCTGGTCAGGACCGTTTCTTTGCGTTTCATTGAATGTGAGCTGTGCATGACATGCAGCGAAGCTTCGTCAATTCTGTCACCCTATTGGGGCCGCCATGTTTAATTGGGAGGCGCCATGGTGTAATTCCATTGCGACCGCTCCTCTTTAACTAAATATTACAGCTCTTTCGAAATTTTTGAACAGCTTTTTACAAGACGACAGTGACACTCACTTCATATCAAGCATGTGAATACTGCATCACATCAGTCAGTGACACGCCCACTTTATTTCAACGTGTCATTGTTTTTAGTACTATTTCCAAGCCATCAGTGTCATGCACACTTTATTTGGTACTAATTTCTGTTCAGTCTGTGACACACAAACTTTAATTCAGTGTGTTATTAATTTCACTAGATTTCCAAGAGATCAGTGACACGCACACACTTTATTTGGTACTATTTCTGTGCAGCATTGTGTATTATCAGTGATATGCACACTTCAAGTCAGCGTCTCTTTGTTTCTGATATTAACATCCCAGGGCAGCTTTCATCAGCCAGTAAGACAATGGAAGACTCGCACTACCAAAAGTGTGTCAAATTCCGGTTTTTGTCCTCGTGCTAGGAGTCACACTTCTTTCCTATATTCTGTTGTCAGAGATGCACACACTTAGACCGCAGAAAATTATTCTATAAGCCACATTAGCAATCCACAGTGCATCATCAGCTTTATGCATAGTAGTGTTCCAAAAATCACTGATTGATCGTTTGGTTAACTTAGTTGTTTTTAAGTTGTGGGAGAGTTTAAATGATGCAGTAGGTTAATCCGCCTCCTCCATTCCTAGAATCTCCAGTGGAACCCCTAGTAAATTGGAGAAATTGGTTGGATGCATTCCAAACCTATTTGGGTGCAATTGGTGCATCCAGATTCTGTCCTGAAAGAAAGAAATATTTATTATTACATTCCATTGGCTTTCAGGGTCACGCAATTTATAAACACTTACCTGAGGTGGAGAGAGGAGAAGATGAGGTCGCCGATGAGTATATGGATGCCATTAAGAAACTGGAAATAAGATTTCATAATCAACCAAGCATAGTAATGTTACGCCATAAGTTTTTTTTAAGGAAGCATCTTAGAGGCGAAAATGTTGATACGTATGTGTCTGCTCTAAGGAGACTGGGGGCAGAATGTAATTTTGAAAACTTTACAGACCAATTGGTTCATGACCAATTCATTAGTCATTGTTCGAACAAGAAAATTCAACAAAAACTGTTGTCTTTAGGCAATCCAACGTTGGATGAAACATTATGCATTGCAAAATTATTGAGATGTCTCAGATTTCAGTTAAAGAGTTAGAAGATAAAAGTGACATTGTAAATGTTGTGAAATTTAAGGACCACAGTATGGTTAAAGACAGTAGAATTACTAGAGAACCTTTAAGATCGAATAAGAGTTTTTTCAACCAAACTAATTTATGCTTTAGGTATGGTAATCCTTCCCATCGTAAAGAGGAAAGGATATGCTCAGCTTTGCATGTCACTTGCAGGATTTGTAATAAAATGGGGCACTTTTCTCAGGTGTGCCAGGGTAAAAAAAAAACAACCAGGAAAAGGGATTATCATGGTTAGTGAAGCACCAATCGAGGTTAATGATACTAATTTTGAAAAACTAGAGAACGACTTGAAAGACATGGCTGTAGTAATTACTGAGGAAGAAATTGCCACAGGTTATTTACCGGGTGTGTTTATCCCTATATTGAGGTATTGGTTGGTGACCAAACACTTAAACTATTGATGGATTCGGGCGCCAGAATCACCATGATTACATAGGTACCTTTCCATCAGAAATGGCCTGGTAGAGGGTTGGAGCCACCAGATCGTGCTTCAAAGTCCTATGAGAAAAAGAAACAATTGATGGACGGAATGCTGAACAATGCAAACATTCACCCCCATTCACAAGGATCTGGGTTAAATCCATCATTCTTTTGCTCACCACACCACCCCAGTTTGGACCCAGCCATATGCAAATCAGTCTTGACCCTGTTCCTTGTGGGAACAGTCCAGCTGAACTGCCAAGCCAGGTCCTCCCTGGACCGGAAACGAGCATCCTGCGACCGGTTTCAGGGCATCACCCTTCATCAGCCAGGCTAGCTTGAATCCAGTGGTGTAGTGAACACGGGACCCACGTCTGGGCATACCCTTCCCACTTAGGGCGACATATGCAAAAGAAACAATTGATGGACGGAATGCTGGACAATGCAAACATTCACCCCCAGACACAAGGATCTTTTTACATTTGTCACCCCGAGTAGGGCGGGTATGCCCAGACGTGGGTCCTGTGGTCTCCATGCCACTGGAGTCAAGCTATCCTGGCTGATGAGGGGTGAAACCCCGAAACCGGTCCTAGGATGCTTGTTTCCAGTCCAGGGAGGACCTGGCCTGGCAGTTCGGGCTGGACTGTTTCCATGAGGCACAGGGTCAAGACTGATTTGCATATGGCTGGGTTCAAACTGGAATGGCATGGTGAGCAAAAAAACGATGGATTTAGGCCAAGATCTCTGTACTGGGGTGAATGTATGACATTGTTCTGCATTCTGTCCATCAATTGTTCTTTTTGCATTTGTCAAAGTCATATGAGAGCAGAAGAATAGAATTTGCTGGATATTTCGAAGACATTTTAGTTTTCAGGGGAAGGAAAATATTTGGTAAAATATGTGTTGCAGTCAAGGGTTTATGCATTTTGGGCTGGTTGTACCAGGGTCTCTTCCACATGGTTTTGAGGCCGGGAATGAAAAGGCCCAATATCAGTTGTGTGCGAGGTTCCCATGGAAGAAGTTAAGGCACAATTTCCTGTGATATTTTCTGGAAAAATGGGCACTATCAAGGGTTTCCAACACAGGATAAAGATTAAAAAGGGATCTGTTCCTAAAAAGCATAAACTTTGCAGTGCTCCATTTTCCATCAGAGAGGATTTATGAAAGAAGTTGAGAGGTTTATGTGACAGAGGTGTTATTGAACCCATCGAATCATACCTTTGCTTCTCTCCGTTGTCTGTTGCACGCAAAAGCAATGATGATTTGAGAATTTGTGTAGATCTGCATAGCCTCAACAATGCTATTTGGGTTGATTCTCATCCCCTTCTAAGAATTACTGATTTGCTTGCACAGATTTCTAGGGCAAAGTGGTTCAGCAAGCTCTGCATGCCATAATGTTGTTTTGGAGCCAGAGTCCAGACATTATACGGCATTTGTTTCACCAATAGGCACATTCCAGTACTGTAGAATGCCATTTGGATTGGCTTCTGCCGCTTCAGTTTTCCAGAGGATCATGTACAAGTTGTTGAGGGGAATAAAGGGTGTGTCTGTTTTCCAAGAGGGCGTTCTGATTTTTGCAGCCTCTGTAGAAGAGACTGACCCCATTCCCAACCAAGTGTTGAATATGTTTCAAGAGAAAAGTGTTTTGCTAAAAATGGTAAAGTGTGAGTTGCTGTAAACCAAAGTGGAGTATTTGGGTCATGTGGTATCAGGCAATCGCATTGAACCAAGACCTGATCTAGTTGGCGCCATTATTAATGCTGTGGTGCCCAGTGACAAAACAAGCCTCAAGTCATTCATGGTGTTGTGTGAATTTAATGCCCATTTTATCCCTGACTATGCTTCTCACATAAAGCCTCTGACTGGTTTGTTAAGGAAAAATGTGTCTTTTGTTTGGAATACTGATTGTGAAGAAGCTTTTGATTGCATTAAAAAACAGTTGGCAAGCTCTAGAGCTCTCAAACTTTTTGATCCTAAGTTGCCATGTGGTATAACTGTTGATGCCAGTAATCATGGTCTGGGGGCAGTTCTCACACCATGCAATGCTGGTGTAGAAACACCATTGGTTGTGCATCTAGGGTGCTCAGGGATCTAGAAACACATTTCTCCACTATTGAGAAAGAGCTGTTAGCTTGTTGGTGGGCCATTAAAATTTTTTAACCATATGTGTGGGCAACGGAATTTACGGTTAAGACTGATCACATACCTTTGGTGTCCATATTGAGTGAAGACCAGATCAAAGCTCAAACTCTTCGCATTGCCAAATTGTCAACAACATTTTTACAGTTTCATTTTGAGATTGTCCACATTCAAGGGGTGCAAAATGCGAGGGCAGATTTTTTTTATCTAGGTCTTCAACAGAGAAACTGTATGAGGAGGATTTGGATGATGACTGGTGTGATGAAAGTTGTCTGATTGCAGCGCTAGATTTGGAAAAGATGTGTGAAATCACAGAATCGGAAGGGAGGTTGTTAGTTCTTGTAGATGAAAACATCAAACTATTGAGTATGTTACAAAGGGTTGCCCTAGGGAGAAGTCGGTTGAGCATTCGTGTCAACCTTTATGGAAGGTATGTGATGAACTATAAGTGGAGAATGGGCTCTTTTTTAGGGCGGAGAAATTGGTACCCCCTATTGGTTTGAGATATAAAATCATCAAGTTAGCACATGAGGGGAACTTAGGGTGCACTTTGACTAAGCGCCGCCTTCGGTAAATATTTTGGTGACCTTCTATGGACAGAGAAGTAGATCACTTTGTGGGCAAATGTGCCATTTGTTCCACTTCAGAAAAGAATATTATCATAAGGAACCCTTCTTTACAACCGATTGAGTGTCCATCCTGAGCATGCAAAAAATGTGGAATTGACCTGGTTGGGCCTTTTAATGCTTTATCAAGAGAACTGTGCTATGCATTTGTTTTAGTTGATTTTTACTCAAAGTGACCTGAGGCGCAGTTTGTGTCAGAACCCAATGCCAAAGTGGTGATTTAATTTTTGAAGAGCGTATTCTTGCAGGTAGGTTTCCCGGAGTTCCTGGTATCAGACAATGGTGTTCAATTTGTCAATGAGGAATTGAAAAGTTTTTTGAGTACAGGAACTGTGAAATATTTGAGAACATCACTGAACTATCCTCAATGCAATGGTCAAGTAGAGCGTATGAGCCGAGTTCTGCTACAGTGTGTTCAGTGGCTATCACAAACAGGTATGTTGTGATGAATGCTGTGCGTTCCATGTTATGGTTCTATCGTACCAGTCCGCTCTGTTCTACTTTAATATCCCCTTTTGAATCATTGAGGGGTAGAAAACCTGCTACTACCTGGATGGGAAGAGGGATAAAATGTGGTGTTTCACTGGAGGAATGTGATGTGGAAGTCAAGAAGAATGCGGCAGAGGCAAAAGCCAAGCAAAAGTTAAATTATGACATCCGGAGGTGAGTGTGTGAAGTAAATTTTAGAGTAGGTGAAGTAGTTGGAGTCAAAAAAGGGATGTATGTTAAGAAAGATGGAAGGAATTACAGTGGTCCATTTGTTATTGACAAGGTGTGTGGTAATGCTGTAAGAGTCAATGGATGTAATTGGTGGAATGTGGGTAGAGTGTGAAGTGTGACAAGGATATAGATCAAGATTCCGATCAAAGTACCATATTGCGTCTTTTGAAGCCAAAGGATGTCACAGATCAAAGTGTTATCTTGCCCAGAAAAACAATGTTGTTAAACAGAAGGATATTAGTAGTTCCAGTTTTTCCAGCTTCCAGTATGGTAACGGAAGCGTTCGTAGAAGCAACAGTATCAGAATGTTGCCTCTTAGGTTTAGATAGCTTATAAAGGTAAAATGTATACAGTTAATGTAAATGTGTCCACATTAGGTGATATCTTAGTTATATATGACTAATGTTATTGCCTCCTGTGTTATTATTGGGGCATTCATAGATAGACAGATTGTCACTGTTTATATTTTTTTTAGCCCAGTGCAATCTGTTGCAGTATTGTTTTTAGGTTGTTAATTTGTGCTCATTTTTAACTTATTTCGTATTTTTGTTTGTAAGGGGAAACGTAATGTAGTATTGTGCTGGGAAAATTCTATGAATGCGGTGATGTCAGTATTAGAATGTTTTTGAAATGTTTTAACAGTTGAACTGGCTTACGGGCGCCAAGATGATGTAGAGTATAGCAGCTCCGTTTCTCTAATAAACTTTATAAATGCATATAAAAAAATGCACTGTGTTTGTTTCTGCGAAGATTACCACATAAGACTTAAGTCTTCCAGAACTATAGGAATGGCTGGAATGTCCAGTGTCATCTCAAAGCAATTTAGTCACTGATGGGCGACAATAATGACTCCAGTATTTCAGCATACTGTAAACCTCCCTCCCTTTTGAAAGGTGCACTGACTTTTAGGGTTTGCAGAAAGGTATGTCTCTACAGAAGGAATCTGTACCAGAACATCGTGCCTCTGTGGATTTCGTCACCGCTTTTGATAATGTGGATTGAGTTATATCAGTGTGCAAATTAGCACTATGGGTTCTCCTCAACCGTTTTCAGGAATCTGATTGCTGTACATTAGGAAAGTTGGTCTGTAGTGAAATTGGTTAAGGGTAGTAGGACAACAGCTAAAGTGAACTGTGATTATTGACAAAAATGTGTATGCAAAATAAACTGTGAGCTTACAACGATTGCTTTAATGAGATATGCATGTTGATTTTTATGTATTTTATTTTAGATGGTACGTGGAAAAATTTGAAGACTATCCTAAGTCCAGAAAAATTCTGATCCCTTTTTTGTATTAACTAAAAATGTACATCCTTGGAACTTGAAGATTTCTCCAGGCCTACATTATTATATTCCGGGGGTTGCAGATTTTTTTATACGGTTTTTTTAAAACATTTGTTTACATTTGTATTGTGTAAATCTAGTGTATATGAAACATGTTCAGTTTCTTTACATATTGCTATATATATGAGCCATGTTCAGTTTCTTTCCATATTGAGATGCGCAAGTGCCCTTTTAAGTCACTGGCTTTTACTACTTAAGATGTTAGCTGAACTACGTGGTTAGAGCATATACTTTAGTCTGTAAATTACAGACCTAAAAGTTGTTAAAATCATTTTAAATCATTTAAAATCTGTTTTACTTTATTTAATGTCTTCCATTTTACTATAAATATTTGAATTTGGAAATAAATACAATCTTACTTACTGCTTACATCTGTGCTGTTGTATTAGTTATTCTGTTGTTTTTACGTGTTCAAATGACCTTTAACTTAAAGAAATTGTGTGTAAAAAAGTTACATTTCCTAGCTCATAAAGTATATCCACAAGAACACAAATCGCACCATCATGTGCATCTTTGCATTTTTCAGCTCAAGGGGACTCCAGCAGCTTACTAGACAAGGCATATGTGAGAAAAATGCACATCATTTGTGTCTTATAATGTTAAAAATGTCACTGTCAATCTGCTTTAAAGAAAAATGATTGGTGCACCATGGGTGTTAGTTCGGGCTCTAAGAAAGAATACTGAACACTCAAGACTGTCCATTGTGATGTTGTGACTTGTGGTGGACCTTGTTTCAATGTGTTATTATTTAAGATGGGGAGCAGTTTGTCTGCCTCTTACCAAGAACTTGGAGAGGAACAGTACTAAAACCTTTGCCCGTTTTGGAGATTATTCTTTTATGTGTTGTGTTTGTCTGTTAATTACTTGCTAGTATACAGTGCTTTGTACTATGTGAGTGGTGTCCACCCTTTTTATCAGTCAGTCAGAAATCAATTCCAAGTTGCCACTATCTATACATACAGATATTATGTTTGGTGTAAGTGGGTAATTGTTAAGACCCCAGTTTGTTCTGATTCAGTTAGTACTTCTAATTAAATCAGCATTTTTAGAGACAAAATCCATAAAGCCTCTAACAGACCTAGAGAACAGTCTCAATTTGTACATGAAAAACTACTTGAGACAGCCACCTCCCTAGGATTTCAATTGTAATGATTTTGTCAGTTGCTGTATTCCGAAAATTCCGAAACGCAGAGACGAGACTGATGGCATCCCGTCCGCTCTGGATTCTCAACCCATCACTTTCTCCAGAAAATATCCTCGTGCTTCAGGGACATTTAAACCTTCATATTCATAACTAAATCTTACTTTACTCCTTGATACTACCCATCCCTGTCTTGCTAAACAGCCTGGAGATGCGCACCTTTATCTTTGGATTGAGCTCATAAATACCCATGTTAAGCAAGGCATCTGCCCACATACTCAGGTGCTGGTCAAGTCTGTCCCTGCTTAAATATATAAATAATAATAATGCTGATCTTGATATACCGGTAAACCATAGGCCTGTCTCTGGCCTACTTAATATTCCTGGCCAAGTTCATGGAGATGTTTCTTTTCAGAGAAATTCACTCCTCACAACCAGCTACTGGGACATGTCCAGTCCATTCCAGGTCAGGGCTTAGTACCAAAATCTCCATGCTCAGCATCATTGAAGACACATTTAGGAGCCATTGGCTGACGGCACTGCTCTTCCTGGAGGAGAAATGTGCGAGGACCCCTCCAACGCCAAAACCAACTTCTGCAACGCCATGACCAACGTAGCCAAATGGATGAGAGAGAGCTGCCTCAAACTCAACTCCAACAAGACAGAAGTACTTATCTTTGGGAAGAACACTTATGAATGGGACCACAGCTGGTGGCCAGCAGAGCTTGGACTTACACCCACTCCGACAGACCATGCACGCAATCTTGGCATCGTCCTTGACAGCCAACTGAGCATGAAACGACAAGTCAACACAGTCGCCTCCTCCTGCTTCCACACCCTTTGCGTGCACTGCAGAACCTTCAGGTTTGATCACGATCAACACCAGAAAGACCGTTACGCAGGCCCTCATCACCACCCACCTTGACTATGGCAACGCCATCTATGACAATACTGCCACCCAGCAACTCAGAAGACTCCAGACTATACGGAACACTGCAGCCAAACTCACTCTGGACCTCACTAAATGGACCCATATCACCCCCTACCTCAGAAACCTCGACTGGCTCCCCAACCATAAGAGATGCCAGTTCAAGATCCTCATGCACGCCTACAAAGCCCTACACTTTCAAGGACCATCCTACATCAACCATCAACTGAACTTCCATCAGTCCGCAAGACACCTGCGCTCCCCCTCACTCGACCTCGCACCCCCGCATCCGTCACAGCTGCAGTAGGATCCGCTCTTTCTCCTACATCGCTACCAAGACCTGGAACGACCTGCCCCTCCACCTCCGAACAGCACCCTCCCTGGCTGACTTCAGAAAGAAACTTAAGACCTGGCTTTTCGACGTTGACATGGCACCCTCAGCGTCCAGATACCCCTAGGGGTGACAGTGCTGTGCTATACAAATGCTGATTGATTGATTGCTAACCTTTTCCAATTCCCCCCACGCCTACCTTACCCTCATTCCTCCCCTCCTAAGGTTTACTCAGCTGCTAACTTCCCCTGGTTGACATGCAATTTTGCTTTGTCATGCACTGTTGGTGACACTGATTTGCAATTGTCTAATTATCCCATGCCCCTGGTGTGTAACATTTGGCAGCTGTAACTGATACGGTTTGTATCAAACGTTCAATAAGGTATGTTTTAACCAAAAATAATGAAAGCAATCTTAGGAATCACTGAGGGGTGGGTTTTGACATGTTAGTCGTTCTTCAGTATCATTGACCATACTATTGTTGTACACACTTGTGGACCTTCATGGGACACAACTTCTTGGGCTTGTGTCTTATGATGCCCAGAGAGCTTCATCCCTGCCATTCAGTTTTTTAGCCTCTATGGCTGACCACCTGAGGGCACTTTGAGTAAACACATTTTCGACAAATACGTTAATGTCGTGGCTGTATCTCAGAAGTGACAGCCCTTAATGTATTGTGCCCCCCATTTTCTGTTTTTCTCACATTGGTAACTTTAATGCCCATAGGAATGCTAAAAAGACAGAGTTTCTCCACCTCACCCTTAACAATAAGAAAGAACTCCTTCAAAAAGAGACAGATAATTTCAAAGAACAAAGCATTCTCTTGACTATTGCAACCTCCGCTAAATCACTTGACCTCACTCTTGATAAATCCCTTAACGTTGACTTGCTTGTTAAGAAGAGCTGAGATGCATCAAACTTCTTGGATCAAGAACCTGAACTTTTCTCTGGCAGGATCTCAGTAATAAAGAATAAAACCAGGAGATCTGGAGCTAGTCTACTTGAATAGAAAATTGCTAAAACAGCTAAATCATTGAAAAAACTTTTACAAACAATAGATTTAGAGAACCGATCTTGAAGACCAATCTCAGGTTCGTGGGCATTCCTGAATTGGAATCCGGATCTATCATGGAAGTGTATGCCACACAACTGATCAACAAAATATTATTGGCTAGAACAAGGTGGGGAAAAAAGGAGATAAGACAATAGCACATGCCGACCAAGTTCCGGTTCAGAGAATTAGAAAAGTTAGTCCAATTTGGACAGTAATTGCCTTAGACTAAAGACTTCAGGATTAAAGAGGAACTTTTGGCGAGAGCAAGGAGGGCCAGATCAATAAAAGCTCCTTCCAGATTCATATTCTGAGACTTTTTAGATATGTGAAACAAAACCACACAATGTGGAAAGGTAATGAGAAATGTATAATCCGAGTTGAAGGCAGTGAGGTCTACAATTCAAATCCTACAGCAAACAAAGTTGAAACTTCTGGCGAAGGTTGACTTTTGTTTTTGAAGTAGTTTTGGAGGTTCAAGAATTTCTGTTAAAAATCTCCAGTAATCAGGAAAATCTTAGGCTTACAGTTATGAATTTGAGAAGTCTATTGAAATACTGAAGGGAGAGGCAATTATTGTAAGCAAAAAAAGGATTGGTGAAAGTTATTAAACACTGAAAGATAATGGTATAAAACTGTATACACTTGCTAGTTGGTTGTTTTGCTTCTCTTATTTGGGTTTAAATGGTGCAAATAGTTTAGGGGGGTATCCCCTTAGATAAATTGCTGAGAGCTTTAATTCAATCAAGGGCCTCCCAAAGTGTACCTTATTTGCCTCTGCATTGAATGCTCTTTCAGTGTGTTGCTTCCATAGGAATGGTAGGTAACACTGTTTTCCTCTTTCCTGGGTATAATGAAGGGGAGGTGGAAGAGGGTAGAAACTTCAGGGGGTGGGATAAGTAGGGGAAAAAAGGCAACATTTTTAGAGTTACAAGGTAGATATTTTGAGATCATTGAAAACCAGCGCAGGGGAATATGTTAGAGGTAAAAATAGTATAAGTAAATTGCAATGGTATTTGTGGGAATAGGAAAGGAAAATTGTTTATGCGAATATTGGAGCAAACTAAAGTGGAAATTGCTGTATGCTCGAAGAAACTTATGATTTTCTGTGGCAGTCAGGAGAGTGTCAATTATCATAAGAAGAAACTATGGTCGGATATTTAAAGAGTGGCTTGAGGCAAGCTGGGTAGGTGGCATTTATTCTCATTATTACGGAGATTAGGTTCTATTGCTGTGGGAGTTATCATAGTCTAGCTAATGTTCCATGCCAATGATTTTTGGAGGAGTTTCAATATTGCACTTCAAGAACTAGACAGAAAATCCTCTGCAAAGCAAAGTATTATGAAGAGGAAACAAAATGAGGAAGAGCATCAGCGCCATGCAAAGATGTTATATGGTGGATATGGAAGGCAAATGCATCTTAATGAGCTTGGCTATACTTAAGTTAGTGAGAAAGATAAAGGTCAAGCAAGCATTGATTATTTATTGACCTCTGCTACTCCTAGATGCAAATCTAAACTATTACCCTCCCTGTGTGTCAGATCATTCTTTCTTGTCCATGTATATAAATGATGTTTGATCATAATGTACAGAACAGTACTTGTATGAAACCTTGGAGAGTTTATTTAAAGAGTTTCACTGACCAAGAGGTTCAACAGGAATTCTGGGTCCGAAGTAAAAGTAAAATATCAAGACCGCTAGCGTACTGGTTGTTTGGGATGTTGGAACAGGGGTGGGAGCACACCGCTTCAACCCCCAGCAAGGTTCGCCCCTGGCATTCTGGTAAATGCAGTCTCATGTTGCTTCCTTTGCTAGAGTATTCCAAGTGTTTCGCCAGAGTTGGCGCAGATAGTGCTGATCTCTAGACACGTGTTTCTGGTTCTTTAACCGTCATCAGTAGAGATTACAGGCTTCAAATTTGGGGTTTGCTGAGTAGGCTGCCAAACATTACATCAGGTCAAGTACCTCTCACTGGCGCGCGGGTGCTTCTTCCACGAGCTCGTCAGCTCAATGACTCACGAGACTGCATTTACCAGAATGTCAGGGGCTAACCTTGCTGTGGGGTGAAGCGGTGTGCTCCCACCCCTGTTCATGTTTAAAAGTACTCCCGTGAGTCATTGAGCTGACGAGCTCGTGGAAGAAGCACCCGCGCGCCAGTGAGAGGTACTTGACCTGATGCAATGTTTGGCAGCCTACTCAGCAAACCCCAAATTAGAAGCCTGTAATCTCTACTGATGACGGTTAAAGAACCAGAAACACGTGTCTAGAGATCAGCACTATCTGTGTCAACTCTGGCGAAACACTCTGAATACTAGAGCAAAGCAAGCAACAAGAGACTGCATTTACCAGAATGCCAGGGGCGAACCTTGCTAGGAAGTGAAGCGGTGTGCTCCACCCCTGTTCCTGTTTAAAAGTACTCCCGTGAGTCATTGAGCTGACGAGCTCGTGGAAGAAGCACCCGCGCGCCAGTGAGAGGTACTTGACCTGATGCAATGTTTGGCAGCCTACTCAGCAAACCCCAAATTTGAAGCCTGTAATCTCTACTGATGACGGTTAAAGAACCAGAAACACGTGTCTAGAGATCAGCACTATCTGCGCCAACTCTGGCGAAACACTCTGAATACTAGAGCAAAGCAAGCAACAAGAGACTGCATTTACCAGAATGCCAGGGGCGAACCTTGCTGGGGGGTGAAGCGGTGTGCTCCCACCCCTGTTTTTGTTTGGGATGTTGATTAATAAAGGCTTTGGTAAAAGGAGAAAATCTGGAATTGATTGAAAGAATGAAGGCTTTTGACAGAGCTCAAGGCGAGGTTGCCAAAACCCATATGCTGAAAATACCTCAGGGCTACAGGTACTGAGGTATGAAGTGCCCAGCATAAGGCTTAAACAATAACTCAGCTGACAGACAATGTTTCAACATACATTTGAAGAACAGGATATAATATGCCACTCTCTAGCCTGGAAAATTAAAATGGGGAGCGTACAAAATCATATTAAAAAGATTCAAGATCATGAGACTGGATAGGCTGATTATTGCTTTAACCAGATCGCCAATGTTTTTGTAACATTATATCATAATTCGTATGTTCAGCATCTCCTTGTCTTTAGAAAAGAAACTAAGGAGTTTTTAAAACAGGTTGATCTGAATTTCAGATCATTTCAGTTTTTACATCTTTTTATTACGTTTTTAAACTAAAGCGTAAAAAAAGAAAAGCATAGCAGACGGTACCCACCTATATGCAAATCAGTCTTGACCCTACTCCATTGAAAACAGTCCAGCCTGAACAAGTCCTGGGTTGCTTTTTTTTACGGTTCAGGGAGGGCCTGGCCGGGCAGTTCACATTGGAGCAGGGTCAAGACTGATTTGCATATGGCTAGGTCCCAACTGAGGCGGTATGGTGTCCAAAATAACGATGGACTGAGTGATTACAAGTGGCTGAGATTAATTCAAGCATTCCATCCATCAATTTTCTGTATACTTGTATTGCCCTAAGTGGGAAGGGTATGCCCAGACATGGGTCCCGTGTACACCGTGTCTCGGAAACCAAGCAATACCTGGCTAATGAGCGCTCACTTGGGCAAAACCAGTAATGGGTTGCTTGTGTTTCAGTTCAGGGATGACCTGGCCTGGCAGTTTGGGCTGGACTATTCCCACTGGAGCAGGCTCAAGACTGATTTGCATATGGCTGGATCCAAACTGTGGTGGCATGGTGTGCATAATTATGATAGAGTGGGATGCATCCCCAAGTGATTACCAGTGGCTGACGTTAATTCAAGCATTCGCTGACTTTGCAGACACAAGGGTGACAACCTTACTTTCAAGGAGGCGACCTCCTGTCACTTGGGGGCCGCTAACTTTGTCTGTGCAGCAGTCCCAACTAGACAAGGCGTTTCACACTTCTCTCACCAGGATCCACTAGGCAGGATCCCCGCTGGGCCTCACTCCCTCCAGACAGTCTCCTCCTCTTCACAGGGTCCACTGATCTTGTCAGGCAGAGTGTGGGTGCTCTAGGGTCAGGGCAAGTGGTCTTGACTTCCTGGTTGGTGGCCCATCACCCAACAGGGAGACTAGCATCCTTGGTCCCTAGTCCTGGTTCCAGCCGCTAGAAGTTTTAGTGATCTTCTATCCTACGGAACAGGTCTGTTGAACAGTGTTATTGAATAACTTGTGAGACTCACTTCACCTTTATTGTCCAAATCCAGCCACAGATATGATTTAATGCCTGGTCCTTTGAAATTCATGCTATATGTGTTGACTCTTTTAAATGTGCCTCTCCTCTACCCTGCCCTTTGTCAAACGGACAGTCTGCCACAGCAGGAGTGGATCCAAATCAGACTGACCCTCATTACAGGCCAAGGGAGTAACCAGGGATCATACCTGGCTGTTAGCCTCCACTGCAATATGCCTCTTAAAGGTTCAGAGGCCTAAGCCTTCCGCATTATTGAGATTACCTGGTCCTACAGTGAAAGATCAAATAAATGTGGATTTCTTTTCTAGGTTCCCTAGTATTCTCCCCGAACTACAGAATCTTAGAGGGGAGGAATGTGACGAGGACTTACCTGAATATTGGGTAGAGATGCCCCAACTTCTTTCGACCTGCCATCATGGGCCCACGCCTGTGAAAAGAAAAGCAAACAAAGGGTTAGGAAGAGTTGAAAAACTTCAAGGAGGAACCAACAGAGGAAGAAAGAAAGGACTAGGAACACAAACCTAAAAATCTGTCTTCACAAATGTAGGAGGAGGAAGAATGATCCAAGACGCGGTTTTGATAGAAGTGCAGCAGCAAACCAAGGAGGCCCGTCGACCACATTCCGAGGATCAGACGGGACCTAACCAGGAACCCAAAAGTCTATGCATGCAACACTGAGACGAGAAAGAGGACAAGACCATGGTCCTGCCTCAAAGCGTCCACTCTCTGCCACAATCCACAGGAGGGTTGTGCCTCCGCAGGTGCGTTGCAGGGTCGTCTTGGGGAGAGAGAACCCATAGGATGGGGTAGCTCTTAGGGGAAACCTCAACGTAGCCAGAGCTAAAGAACGCTGCACTGATAAAAAAGGAGGCTTGATGAAGAGGGGCGAAAAAGCATGAGCCAACCTTCAAAAGGGGAAAGGTAAGCAAAAGGGTTTATGCTGCAGAAGTGAATTGCAAGCACAGTAAGAAGATGGGCCTGATTAAAAGAGAAAGAAGACATTTCCCAGTTGCTCACATATTCCCAAGCATGCTGAAAAGGGAACACTCATAACAAGCATTTGCAATGCAATAGGTCTCGCATTTACGCAAGTTTAAGCTATTGGCATTGTAAATGACAATGCCTTTTATTTATGTTTTAAAAACGAAAACAAAAATAAAAGGCATTGTTATTTGCAATGTGAATAGCTCAAACTCGCGTAAATGCGAGACCTATTGCATTGCAAATGCTTGTTAATTTCTGAGTTTGTGCTTCTCTAGACCAAGCACTCTTAAACTATGCTGCTTACGAGTATGGATGACATGACATGTCACTCCTACACCTTGTAGCACTCTGGCTTATGTAACATTTCCTATAAACTGAGTTACAAACGTATGACTGATAGTCTCTGTGTAATGCACGTGTGATGAGAAGTGCTCTGACACCCTACACTGGTATGAGTGACGCTATATAACTAATTAAGTGCATCTGAGAGAGAGTGGTTATGGAGACTTGAAGGGCACTGTTAAAAGGTGGTGGTGAGGGAATCCGTGGTGGAGGTGGTCATTGGCGGGCGCTAACAAACAGTGTTGCAAAGGGCACCACCAGCGCTAAAGCCGGTTAGTGTTGTGCCCTGGTTAGTGTAGTGACCTTCCATTTCTGGTGCGTGCAGCAATTTTAAGATCTTCTTAGAGTTTCTGGTTACTCAAATGGGTGTAGTTTCTGATATCAATATGTTTCCCTGTCTTCATTGCTTGATTTTGCTTGCGAGAAAGTGTCACTCATAGTTGTTGAAATGTCACTCATAATTACACTGAAATTATGAAAATCTCACACGTAGCAATCGGAAACCTTGGCAGCTATGCAAGAGGCTGACAAAACTGCCTGACCTACAAGTAGGAGACACGGACATGGCCAAGAATCGCTCTCCAGACAGCTAATTCAGAATGCTGTTTGAGCCAGAACTGTGACGGAGTCCATGAGACAAGGCACCAGGGCGGGCTCTGAGGCTCGACGAGGGAATGAGGAAGTCACGAGGAATGAGTACCTGCAGTTTTCCATTACAAGCAGTGGTCTCTTTATTGCCCTGTAACGAAACGGACTGCAGTTTCCAGAATGAGACCGTTCAATAATGCTACAGCTGCGAATACATTATTCCAGCGCACATGAAGGCGGCCAGGGCGGCTGACTCTGAAGCACGGGGCTCAAGGTTCCATCCCTGGCGGCAACTCAGCCCAGCACCACGTGACTCTGGGCAATAGCTCGCTTCATCTTCCCGACAGCGCCTTGAGACCCTTGGGGGTGATTAGTTTGCGCTTTATAAAAGACTGGGATAACGTGGCATTTTGTTATATATTTGACGCAAAGAGTTTTTTGCTTATTACAAAACAAAAATAACTTACAGAAGTTTTTAGCGCACGCACTGCATAGTTTTTATACCACTCCACAGAGGACGCGTCTGAAAGAAGTGTTTAGAGAGCGGTGAGACCTTATGTTTTTTTAATAATAATAATAGCTTGGGAGGCGAAAAGCGCTTCTTCTAAAGTTAGAAAAGGGCTGGAGCCGTGCCAGGCTGCTGAGGAGCACGCACTACGAGGGCGTGTCACTGGCATGTGCAGAATGTACTCTGCTCGACCCCTGGCCAGACCTTGAGTCCACTCACTCCCTGTCCCGTGCGCTTTACAGCTTGGCAGCCGCTGGGTACAGCACCACATTAAGATACCTCTAGTTTACCGCTATCACACTCTCTATATTAACGCTCACTCTTTGAAAGCACATTCAGCCTCTTAAAAACGCGCCGCACTTTAACCTCCCAAAACATCCTCGAAATGTTAAAACACTCCCGTCCTCTTAAAACAAATTTTAAAAAAGAAGCCCGCGAGCGGTGCGCGCGCGAGAGCGTGCACCATGGCCTATTGCTTGCGGTTACCCGCACGGCCGCCAGGCGCGATAATTGAAAACACATGGCGGCCGTGTGGGTAACCGCACGGAAAAGGCCATTGTGCACGAGCGTGTGGTCAGCTTTTGGAAGCCCCTTACATAAAGTCTCGCAGAGCAGCGCATGCGCGCTACTCTAGGCTCGACCTAAAAAGGGAGGAAGATTCAACGTAGAGTTATAGTTATCACATTCTCCTGGTACTTCTAAAATGCAAAAACATTTGATGCAGAATCAAAATCCTATTGTCTATCAACAATCTGGATATGAGAGAGGTGTGCCAGTCGAACAAACCTTCATTTAAACAAATAGTGTTGTGCTAAGCGAAGTTTTCCAGACGTTTCAACAACATATTTAAATGTCTGGTTTTCGTTTGTGTACCCAAAATATAATAGTATTATGGGGTCATCCTGATATCTGCAACAGATGCCCAACATCTGGTAGCATGATGAGTTTCGTCATCCCTCAGAAAACAAAAGGAAAAGGCTAGTATCAGTACTCAAAACAAAAGGCCAGGCCAAAATAATTATCCCACGTGTGCATCGTATTAGTTTATCACTGTGAAACCACATGGTATGAAAAAAGTGATTTCTAATCCTACCCCCTCCTAATATCCCCTCCTAAAAGTTCCACTGACATACTAGAATGGACCAAATCGATCCCTGTGCTGAACTGCTCCCCAATTATAGTGGACTCAGCCACATCACTAGGAATCACGCTGGACAAGAACCTGAACATGCAAGCCCACATCAACACACTGGCAAAAAACGGAAAACAACCTTTACAACGCGGTCATTAGACCGCGATACCTTTACAACACGGTCGTTACAACGACCACGTTGTTAGAATGCGATGCCATTACTACGCAAGTCATTACATCGACTTGCAGTAGATGGCGATCTAACATAAGGAATAGTATAATTTACTATTCCAACACCTTCCCTACTGTTGCGTAGGCTGGAGTTGGAATAGTAAATTATACTATTCCTAATGTTAGAGCGCCATCTACTGCAAGTCGATGTAATGACTTGCGTTGTAATGGCATCGCGTTCTAATAACGCGGTCGTTGTAACGACCGCGTTAAGGAACGCCATGTGATTGCATGCGTTGTAGCATGCTATATTCGCCAAAAACGCAAGGTTTCTCTTGAGCTACCTTAGAAAACTAAAACCATTCCTAGATCCATCTTTTGTATGCAGGGTGTGTCTCACCCATTGGTTGGTCCCACTCTCCGTGACTATGCTAAAGTCTGTCCAGCTTTATCAAGTATTCACATAGAGGTCCTGACGCAAACGTCTGTGAAGGCAAAGCGGTTCCCAGAGCAGGTATGTCAAATTCCGGGGCATTGTCCTCTTGTCAGCAGGAATGTCACAAAGGAGGGGAGATATGTGGGTGATCTCCATCACAGGCAATAATTCACAATTGTTTGATTCAGATGGGAAGATTACTAGTAAAATAATGGGGACCTTAACTTAGACGTAAGGATGATATGAGACAAGTCAAGTAATTTGATGCTCGAGTTGAAATAATAAAAAAAAAACAATAATAATATTGTTTAAAATAGAACCAGGATGTCAATGCTTCTTGTTTGCTTTTTAAGAAGGACCACCAATGCATTTGACATCTATTCCTCAGCAGCACGAAGAACTGGGGAAAGGGGAATCCATTGTATTGACTTTTACTCTGGTATAGGAACCCAAGGATTCATATTAAATACTGGGAGATGTATTCTAAAAATGTTGTTTGAACTCAATTCAACTTTCTGTCCAGCATTAAAGCATCCGATTGTAGTTGAATGTATTCATACAGGGGGTCATGGCATTGTGGAATCCAGATCTTGAGTTCCAGAAAACTAGCTAATCAGATAAGTCAAACCTTAAAAGTGGAACAGAGGGGTGTTAAGGTACAAAGATTGTATAGACAGCCACATTTACATATTTTAAAACCAGGGCTTGGAATGAGAGTAAACAATGTAGATGTTCCAATTTTAAGGAACACTTGGAGACTATCTGATAACAGTGAATTAGGTAGTACGGGTTTGTGTGAGTACTGTTATTGGGTAACTATTCTTGTGAGATGGAACATAAGGCAGTCAAAAGAGAAATGCCCTCTGATATAAAAGATTGCAATTGGTAACTGGCTGTTTTGGGTCCTTTAATCAAGAAACACTGCTACATTGACTAATATTGCTATGCCTCGCATAGTACAATGGATTTTTGCCAAGTTCATGCTTGAAACAACCTCATCTGAAAAAAATAATCACAGAACATTCAATAGCATGTTTTCAAAAGACGTGGTTGCTTATACCTGTTCATCTGTGTAGCTATTAAACTTTCTACGTGAAAGCAAAATGTTTCACAATATTGCAAACTTAATAGCTTAATAGTTTGACAAGCTAACATTGGCAATGGAAGAGATTTTTGATCTTTCTATTATACATATTGTTAGACCTGGCACCATTGGCACGGGTCTCCCCTGCATTTTTTGCCTTTGCCTCCTGTGTTTTTGCTGTGTGTTGGACTTCGTTTTGCTGGTTTAGATGTTTTGGGCACTTTGCCACTGCTGTTCAGTGCCAAAGTGCAAGTGCTCCCTTTGTAAATTGTTGTTATGGATTGGTGTTTCCATGATTGGCATATTTGATTTACTAGTCAGTCCCTAGTACAGTGCACTGTGTGTGCCCAGGGCCTGTAAATCAAATGCTGCTAGTGGGCCTGCAGCACTGATTGTGCCACCCACATAAGCAGCCTGTAAATGTAACTCGGATCTGTCACTGCAGTATCTGCGCAGTTTGGTACTGCGCACACACTTGCCAAGCCCTAACCTTCCTTTTCTTACACGTTAGTCACCCCTAAAGTCCAAGGTACCCCTGTGGGCAGGGTGCAGTGCGTGTGAAAGGTAGAACATGCCCTGATGTGTGTCGCATGTCCTGATAGTGAAATCCTGCCAATTTCGTTTTTCACTATTGTAAGGCTATCTGTCCCCACAGGATAGAATGGGGAGTTTGCTTATAACATCAAATAAGCATAACTGCCCCTGGGAACTGTAGGAGAGTAGGATCTGCTTCTTATAGTTACCCCCACTTTTTGCTGATGTTTCACTGTTTTTCGACTTAGCCAGACTGAGGACCTGCTAATCAGGACCCCAGTCTATCTGCTTTCTACTCTAAATTGAATGTATGTACTTTAGGTACACTCCAGATTGGATTCTGGGGTACCCTTGTGAGCCCCTAGTATATGGTATACTATGTACCCAGGGCATAGGTACCCCAGAGGCCTACCAGGGGCTGCAGCATGTATTGTGCCACCCCTGGGAAGCCTTTTAAAATGACACAACAGGTCTGCTACAGCAGCCTGTGTAAGGTGGTATAGACCCCCCCCTTACTGAGATATAGGTTCCCTATATCGCTCCATATCACTGCACATGTAAACCTATCAGTCACCCCTATGGCAGGCCTTAGCAATCCTGAAGGCAGGGTGCTGGGTTTCATGTGAGAGGGTGCCCATGCATGAGCAGAGCCCCTCTGCAGCTTTCGGAATCTTGATTCCGGGGTTGTTTGTGATGCAGCCAGACTATATACTCTTAAGTGCATTATAACCCTGCGGTAAATGCTAACTTGAGAATGGCTGCATGGAAACATGTCGTGTTTGGTGTCAAACACCTTGGAATCATACCTCCACCCCAGTACTGGAGTGGGAGGTATGATTCCTCCCTCTAGAGGAGCCACATGGCATCACCGGTACACCCGGTACCAGCTTAACAGAACCCTGGCATCACAAAATGGATGCTGCAGCCACAGACACGAGTCTGCCCTCCTGCTGCTGGACGAAACTCCGGCAGGGAGGCCTGGACAATAGGTTTCCTGTCACAGGGAGTTGTGACCACCTCCCAGACAGGCTTTAGTGTATTGGGGCTGGGTGGGTGCACTCTCAGAGTGCTTTGAAGTCTGCACTGGGGGCACATTTGGTGTCCCTGTGCATAGTCCAGCTCAAACCGGTTGCAGGGGCACACAGCCCCTGCTCTGGCGCGAAACTGGACAAAGGAAATGGGTGTAGCCACCCCTCTTTCCTGACCCTCCCATAGGTGGGTTTCCAGAGTTTGTCCAACTCCTTCCTTGGGTATAAAGTAGGAACCCCTGACTACAGGACTTTAGATTACACCTGGACTAAACTCTGATACCAGAAACCAAGTACTTCGACGATCTGCACGACGCTGGACGACTGAAGAATCTCCCTTGGAGTAAAGGAGTTACTCCCCTGCAAGGCAGGTACCTTTAACGCAACTGACCGGTTGGCATCTCCGAGCTCCGACGGACTCCGAAGAATATTGCCACACAGGAGGTGGGTTTTCCGAGGTCTCTGAGGTCGATCTGTGCCCACAGCAAGTCTGAGGCCTGTATCCCTCGTGGAGACCGTGCAACCCGAACCCCTGGACACCGCGACCATTTGCAGAAGCATCAGCTTTCCGGCAACCCCTGAGGCTGAGCTTTGGGTTACTTGTAGCCCTGATTCCGAGCAGTAATTGCACCGAAGATTGCAGGGCTACACTCAACGAGTGTTCCGTGGGCCGCCATTTCGTGATTCCTCTCGAGGTCCCTTCGCGATCCCTGGTCCGTTGACCTGTGGGTCCCCAAGAAGGCAACTCTAACTTTTATTGGGCTTCCCTGGTTGCTCCAGACGTGCCCTGACTCTCCATCGCTTGGTGAGTCCCCAGGACCTTGCTGGTCCGCACAGAAGCATCTTTTCTCTTCCTGCATGGGTTGCTGTTGCCAAGGCTTGTTGTGGTCAATCCGATCACCGACACCCCAGCACTTGACATCCTTCGTGGGACAGCTCGATTCCGGCTCCTGGTCGTCGTCGACGTCTCCAGGACCCCGTAGCTGCAGAGTCAAGCTTCACCTCTTCGCACCTGAAGCACCCGACATCGGTGGGCATTCGATTGCTCCGCTTCTGGTCACTGGCTAGTGACCCAGACTCTGTCCCCTCTGCATTCAGGTTCTTCACATCTTCGATCCAGGCTTGGATCACACCGGACACTTTTCTCCTTCACGGCAGCAGCACTTTGCAGCAGATCGCCATTGAAAACGACGACGATTCCCGACACCCTTTGACACCTATGCACCCGGCTTCCCTGGGTGAGGTAACTCGAGTACTCCGGTGCTCACGTGGGTGTTGGCCCTAGAACCCCTTAAGTCTAAAGGGGTTTGCTGAAAGTCCTCTCCTAAGTGTCCTTTATTTTTAAAATTCCAACCGCGACTTTCCGCATTGAATCCTACGGCGCTCGCGGCTGTGTTCACACACTGCACACGTCCCCGTGGGCACCCTGTGTCACTACCTTGGGTGGTTCCTTGAGGTCCCAGCGATTCTACGTGCTCTAGGCACTGTGTCTAGTCAAGTCGTGGTTCTTATAACACTTTCTTAGTATATGGTTTGGTCTCCCCCTGGAGCCCACTGTGTATTGTGCTATTTACTGTCGTTTTAATACTGTGACACTGTGTATCTTGAACTCTAATCTCATAAAGAGATTAGTAGTTAGTGTTTAGAAATAAATACATATATTTTATATATCTTGTGTGGTTCTCCTTTCATTTGGTCATTCAAGAGGTTATAATCTGGTAAACCAAGCTGCTTTACACTCCTTCAAGACTTAGCCTGAAGGCTGCTCTCCATAGCTACCACTAGGATAGCTTTCAATAAAGGTTGTCTTTAAACCTATCATCAATAAGGGTCGTTTGGACTGGTGCAAGGTGCCCACTATAACTAGTGGACAGCATATGCCAGGCCAACTTCTCACAGGAACCAGATAGGAGAATAAAGTTTGATATGCCCGAACTCAGAATGTTAAAATGCATCTTTTAATGAGGGTGATTTTTACATTGTGTTTGAAAATACCACTTTTAGAAATTAGATATTTTCTTGCTTAGCCATCCAGTGTGCCTCTGCTAGGATGTGTATTGACTGTCTAGCTTTGGAGTGACAGGGGCTGGGGAGCTGCAGTGGCTCCAGAGAGTCTGGATGAGTCAGGGCTGGGCTGAATAAACCTGGGCTGCATTTAGAGTAAGGGGAGGAGATTTCCTTTCACCTGAATGGGCCTGGTCTGCCTTCCACAATGCTGTCTCCACCTCCTGCCAGGAAGCTGCACCAGAGAGGACAGAACTGGTTTTGGCTGGGCAAAGGGCTTTTCTGCATCAGAGAACAAAGAGAAACTGAGGAGGAATACTGACCCTGTGCTGTTTGCTATATGGGGTTGGCCTGCAGTGGCTACTTTCTGCCAAGGAAAGGGAAAAGGACTTTGCTGTTTGCTGTGTCCCCTGCTTGAGGAAGATCTCCAAGGGCTTGAAATTGAGCTTGCCTCTTGTTCTGAAGTCTCAGGGACACAAAGACTTCACCACCAGCTCCCCTGAACTTCCTTGCTGGGAGTTCTGACCTGCTAAGAGGTGCCTGCTGTTGTTTTGGACCTCTGCAGGCTGTTTGCCGCTGGGAGCTGGAAAAGTAACACAACTTCGAGAAGCGTGACGCATCCGCACCTGTTCCCGACGCATCACCGAAGAAATACTCGCAGCCCCTGCCCGCGGCTCGAGAAATCGCTGCACGCCACATCGAGTGCACCGATCCCCGAAGTCTGAGATCACTGCACCGATTCCGACGCAAGCCCTGCTGTTTCAGCTGCAAGAACCCACGCATCGTCCCAGATTGTCGCATCAAGGCACCAAGTCTGTTGCATCGTTTGGGGACGCAGTAAGAAACCGACACATCACCTCCCCACGCAGTAAGAAACCAACGCATCACCTCCTCTCCGGTAAGGAACTGACGCATCACCTCTCCTGCGCAGCAGTAAGGAACCGACGCATCACCTCTCCCAGAGCAAGGAACCGACGCATCACCTTCCCTGCGAGCCTTTTTGTTTGTGTGCACGACGCATCCAAGGTACTTTGTGTGAAAAGTGTTGCATCTGCAATTTGCTTTGAATTGAACTATTTCTACCATTTAAGAATCATAATTTTAGTACTGTATTGTGGATTTCTGTCGTTTTGGTCTTGTTTGGTTTAGATAAAGATTACTTATTTTTCTAAACTGGTATGGTGTCCATTTGTAGTGTTTTCACTGTATTACTGTATGTGTTCACAAATGCTTTACACACTGCCTCTGAGATAAGCCTGCCTGCTCATGCCAAGCTACCAAGGGGGTGAGCAGGGGTTATTTTAGGAGTGTATCCCCCTTGCCCTGACTAGAAGCAAGGGTCCCTATTTGGACAAAGGTACCTACCTCTGCCAACTAGAGACCCCCATTTCTAACATATATGTATCTCCATCAACATATGCAGGAAGTGAACAGTGAGTGAAACCCCTGACTTAGTTGACAAGGGAGCTTATTAAGGAATTTCCCAGTGATTACAATGTAATTTTGGGTGATCATAACCTAGATCTTCTCCTGCATAAAGGTATGGATGAACGGAGTGCATACCACAACAAGTTATGGGATAACCTGGTCTGATATACCCAAGTCAAAGAGAGGGTACATTTAGGGGATTTTCTTGCTACAGAATGGGCTAATATGTATTTAAGCTCCTTGAATTGTAGGGCCATTTCAAGGAATCCAATCACCTAAACACATTATTCAATATTTTAAAACACTTTTTGTGTGGTCACTATCTTTAATTGGTGCTTGAATTTGGAGATCAAACTAAGGGTGGAAAGTTATAACTACCCATAGGTTAAGATATGATCTGGTTCAAAGAATAACTATCAAGTGATGAATTGCCAAGGTGACCCAGAACGTATGTGTCCCATAAAAACATAGTGGTGGTCTCTTAAAGAGCAGAAATGTCAATAATGGAAGAACCCAAAAATATCTTTGAAATTTTTACAATATTTGAAGCATATTGAGAAGGGAAGTAAAGTGAGGATGGAGAACAAACTAAGTTACCTATTGCCTCATCTTTGACCTTAGGAACTTAATGCACTGTAAGGATGCGCCCATACCATCTACCTAACAGCTGGTTTACAAAAGAATTAAGTGCCTATAAAAGAGAAAAAATGAGAACTAAGAATATTAACTAAGAATGGTAATAGCCTGGATGCTTTAAAGCTTATGAATGTGGTAAAAATGCATGTAATGTCAGAATGCACATGTCAGAGTTCGGCAAGTCAAAAGAGCTTATGTAGAAAATACGTGGGATGAAGTATACAAGTTCTTTAGACAAAAGGACATGAAGAGATTTAGCTGTAAATAAATATGCTTAATGGTCTGGAACTTAGAATAAATACACTCTGTCAGCAGAACAATGGGACTGCTACACTACTGTATTATACCTATTGGATTTTACATTAGAAACTGACATTGCCCATGGTCCTCCTTTAAAGGTGAACCTAAATAATGAGAGAATTATATATATATTGCTTAGATCATTTGGTGGCTGGCCCAAAAAAACACAAACGCCAGAATATACCAGTTCTGCAAGCCTCTGATATCGCACAGACGCTTCCAAGATTTCTATGTGCACCAGACACCTCTCCAGATAGTCGGCTTTCTCCTTCTTCTCTGACCTTTCGATACTAGCTCTCACCCACACTGACCTTGAGGACTTAGACTTGCCACTAACCGAAACAGGCCAACTCTGCTATGCCCTTGGCGAAGCCACCCAGACCTAACATGTTCCCTCTTGAATTTTCAAGGAATACTCCTCGCTGCTTGCCCCACACCTCCTAGCAGTATACCCAGGAGATGGGGGTCACCGGAGGGCTACCTCACGACCTATGTGGGGCCACTATTGTGGTCATTCCCAAGCCCAGAGCCCCATTGTATCTTTGCAAATCTTATAGGACTGTCTGCAAACTGGGGCACAACTTTCTGCTGCAGTCCTGAGCAGCACTGCTGGGAATTATCGTTGGCTGGGAGGGTCGCCAGAGTACACGTCTACTTGTTGAACTTAACCTACTGATCGCCAAATGGGACATTGCAAAGCATTGGCGATCCGAAACCCCTCCGACCGTAGGTGAGTGGAAGGTGGGCATGGACAAAGTCTACTGGTGCAGAAAACCCTCTATAAGGCAAGAGGATGCCCAACTAAATACCAATGAATTTACCAATCGACACAGTATTGCGAGACCTGAGGCCCATAGCTTTCGGTGAAGGAGGCCCTGGAGGTTGGTTGCCGGGAGCAATATTGAGAACTGGCTGGTTCCCTGGTTGGGAGGGATAAGGGGCAGATGGGTTAACAGGTCTGAAAGTAGTGTGTAAGTGTGACTAGACGCAATTAAGACGGCATAAAGGTTTACCTATTGTTAGCACAATCAGATAATCTGCTAATATATTATGTCCTACAATTTGAAATACTAATAACATACTTTATAATAAAAAAAAATGTTGATCTGGGGTGCCTGGCCATAACAGCTTCCCAATCAACATTTTAAAACCAATGTACTGAGAACAAATAATCAACAAAGGTTGAAGCAATTGGACAAATCAGGCTTACTTAATATTAATGTAGACTCTTTTAGCCTTTTTGAACCAGATCATGAATGTATATTTTTGATAGTCCATTTTATTGGTTTTGCAAACAATAACACATAACATTGCTACACAATGACAAACGATAGTCATTTACTTCCCCAGATATTGCCTATATTTCACATAGTCTGGTTGATCCCATATTTCGTTCTCGGGTTACCCAGTCCCAGCCAGCGTGTCTTCAGTTCCCCGACCCCAACCACTTGCCCCATATGCGCCTATATTTGGCAGGACAACCTCTCACTTCGTATACCGGTTTTTCTTGCATGGCGCACCAGTCCACTACTTTTCGCAATGGTTGGGGAGGTAGGGTCTTTCCAGGCGGCTGCAATGTCTCTTTTGGCCACCATGATGGCCATCCCTAGGAAAACTCTTTATCCGCTCCGGAGCCGTCCAGCCCCTCCAACACCCCTAGGAGAAGGGCAAGAGGACTAATGGGGACCGTCCAACCTAGTACCTCGCTCAGTTCAGCCACTATCGATGAACAATAATTGGTGAGGGAGGCGCAAGACTAGACCATGTGGTAGAAATCTGCAGGATCCGCCGCACAACGCGGGCCTCTGGGGGTAGAAAGGAAGCCTGCTCTGTGCAGTCGGACAAGGGTAAGGTAAGCACAGTGGCGATAGTATACTTGGATTAGGCGAAGCCTGGCAGAAATGGTGAGTCCCCGGGTGGGCCATCAGGGCATCTCTCCAAGTCTTCTTCCTCTAAAAGGGCTGAGCCATTGCTCCCAACAAGTTTTGAGAGAATCTAGGGTGGATGGGGAGTTGTTTATCAGGGAACGGTAGATTTGAGATACTCCCCCTTCCCCAGGTTACCCATAAGGAGTTTGGCTTCTAGTGGGTTGAACTCTGGAGTATAATATTCTCGGGAAAGTGAAGGGCGATGTCGTGCCGGAGTTGGAGATACTTATAGAACTGAGTGGAGTGTAGCGAATAAGTCTTGGAAGGAGCGCCGATGCCTCCCCTTCCACACATTCCCTAGGTGTGTAATCCCTATCAGGTCCCATTTCCTGAACCCTTCCAGTGTCCCCACCTCTCCCAGCCAGGTACTATGTCAAAGAGGCGTCTGTAATGTGATTTTAGCATCCCACTGAGTGTAGCGCCATGCCAGCAAGACCGCCTGGGTTATTGCCGGTAGAGTGTGAGGAATCTGGGCCCCGTTGAGCATGGCCTGGACCCAGGAAAACCCAAGGCTCTTTAGTTCCAGCCGATAGGCCGGATCGGATCATCCACCATTAAACCAGTCATGTATCACCAGGAGACGGGTGGCCAAATAGTACAGGAAAGGGTTCGTCATCCCCATACCTCCATCGCATGGAGCCCGCTGACAGTGGATAAGGGCTAGTCGTGACCTTGAGTTACCCCAAAGAAATGCTGTGATCATGCCAGCTAATCCGCGGAACCAGCTGCTGGGGAGATGGAGTGGGAGGTTCTGAATCACATATAAGAGCTGGGTAAGCACCATCATTTTGAACAGAGCAATCTTGCCGAGGGGATTGAGGGGGAGAGATTGCCACCTACGGAGGTCCTCTCTTGTGCGTTTAAGTAAGGGGTTAACGTTGAGGGACCAGGTCAGCAAACCACCCAGATATCGAGATATTTGAAGGAGAGGCGTCGTAGGGGAATGGTTGTTTGCCAGTCTATACATTCTCGTGAAATGTGAAGGGGCACCAAGGTTGATTTGGCCGGGTTAAGACGTAGGCCTGATGCTTCCCCAAATGACAGGAGGACTTGGAGGCACCGAGGAAAGCAGGACGTCATCTGCATACAATGCGATGCGATCCTCATGGGCACTTTACCAGTGCCAACCCCGTATCTGTGTATCAGCGCGGATAAGACAGGCTAACGGCTCTATTGCTAGAGCAAAAAGGAGGGGAGATAGAGGGCATCCCTGCCGGGTTCCTCTCCTGATAGGGAAGATCTCTGAGAGTGCCCCATTGATGAGGACCCTAGCCGACGGGTTAGAGTAGAGCACCCTTACAAGCTTCCTGAAATGCAGACCAAATCCTGCCCTCGCAAACACATTTCCCAAGTACAGCCAGTAAACCGTGTCGAAGGCCTTTTTTAAATCAATTAGTAACCAGGCTAAATATGGGGGGAGGAGGTGGCGGTGAGCGAGTGTCACGTGTAGGCATCGCAGACAGTGTCTCGTGCTTCGGTGCAGCATGAAGTCACATTGATCAGAGTGTATGAGGCCGTTGAGTACCCGTTTGAGCCGCCTATCGAGGATGGTCTCATATATTTTAATTTCAGTATTTATGAGCGAGATCGGGTGGTAGTCTGAGCAGCAGGTCTACGGAGGGTCCGTTTTGGGTATGACCACCACCGTAGCCATGTCAGTTTCCGGGGGGAAGGCTCCTCTCTTCCCCCACTTCCTCGTATAGAGCGTGTAGACGTGGGATCAGAGTTCCTCAGAATGCCACGTAGTACTCCACTGGGAGACTGTCCGGACCGGGAGTCTTATGGGTTGCGAGTAGTGCGATTGCCTCCCCAATCTCCTCTCCTATGATCATCGAGGCCCTGGGCTTCCGCTTCTGGAAGCCTCGCAAGGGGGAGACCCTGTAGGAATTGGAAGCTGGAGTCTTGTGTCTGTGATTGGTCTGCTGAGTAGAGCTCCATGTAGTAATCCTCAAAGTTCTGTGCAATTGCGGCAGGGGTGCGAAATGTGTGTCCTTAAGTATCCTGGACTTCCGGAACTATCCGGTTGGCCAGGGGATGGGAAGAGACCCAGTGAAGCAACTTGGCATTTTTATCGCACCATCTGTAGACCCGGGCGGCAGATGACCTCCACATCAACTTGGCGGACTCAAGCGATATTTGCTTGATTTCTTCCCTTATCAAATGGAGCTGCCGGTGTTCAGCTTCTCCATCTGCCGCAGCAGTGTTTTGCTCTAGGCGGAGGGCCTGGGCCTCCAGTTGGGAAAGATGATGATCCTGTGTTAAGTGTTTGTGTTTGAGATATCTCTTAGTGTAACCTCGGATCGTGGCTTTACCCACCTCCCATAATGTACCCTGGATTGTACTGTACCCTCATTAGTGTGGAAATACTGTTGACGTTCGTCCTCATTCGCTCTTTTATATTCCTGATCTTGGCGAAACCAGGCGTTAAGCCTCCAAATAGGATGTGGAGCACCCGTAGGGCCCCCCACCCGGAGGAGGAGGGGAGAGTGATCCGATATGCCTCGCGCTAGTATTTGGTTGTCGTGACCGTCCGGCAGTCGGGGCGGGCATAAAGATTAAGTCAATACGCAAGTGGGTATGGTGTGCAGCAGATGTGTGGGTGTATTGGAGTGCTCTGGGGTTCCAAGTTCGCCAGACATCACAAAGGCCCAACTTGGATGTCCAGTCTGCGAATAGTTTAGAGCCCAGCTTTCTATGGGAAGAGGGTGTCCGCGTGGTGTCCCTAGTGGGTTCTAAAAGTGCGTTAAAGTCCCCTCCAATCACTATCAAACCCTGGGGAAGTGAGGATATTACTTCTACAGTGCCTCGGAGGGTGGGCTCCAGGGACGCTGGAGGTATATAAAGCGATACTAGATTGATAGTGGCATCTCCTAGGGTCCCCATAAGGGTCACGAAACGGCCCTGAGGATCACTGGTTGTTTGGACCGTGTAAAGGGAAGGGAACGCTGCAGAAGGATCGCCGCTCCTCGGGATCCCAAGGAGAACCCCGAATGCCAGACCCTGTCGAATCCCTGACGTGCTAGAAAAGGGCAGTGATTCCCCATGAGATGTGTCTCTTGTAGCAAAAGGACATCCGGGGTGACTCTCCATGAGTATTTTAAGATCGCTGTATGCTTGACTTTATCTAGGAGCCCATGAACATTCCAGGAGAGGACTCTGAGGAGTTCACCTTCATAATGAGGCAGTGCCATGTTGACTAGGTGGTGGTGCGTGGAGCCAATGGTCTGAGCAACCTAGTGGATCTGACTGCCTAGAACCTGGGAGCATCTGGGGGTGTCCAGCCGTGCTATGAAGGACGCCTGGCAGTGCATCGTTGACGTCATACTCAGTGTTACAGCCAAACAGAATAATACTAAAAAAAGCAGTGATAGCATTCCCTACCCAACCTCCCAACCAACTCCCACCCTATACTCCTCTCGTTGAAGCATCTGTCGCCCAACTAACTAAAACTCAAAACAGATTAGGCTATGGAGCTAGGTGTGGAAACAGATTGGTGGATCCCTCCACATATCAGGATTCTCAGTCCTCCAGAGTATGAGTATTGGTGGCAGTGCGTTGTAAACTAGATTTGGGTTCTTCGCGAGAGGTCTGTGTCCTCTGACTGCAGCGTTGGAGACTTCTCTCCAGGATCCCCTTCCAAGTCATTGAGGCTCCTTGGGAGGTTCGATGAATCCTGAGGTTCAGGCGACCTGTGTGTTCCCTGGGGGTTGCCGGTAGGCGAGGTAGACCCCGCCTTCTGGGTGTTACGCCCTCTCCGGGACCGGGTGCACTGCCTGTGGGAGCCCACGACTTTGGACGTTGACGATGGTGTCTGAAGGCCAAGTGGAGGGGCATTGACCCACGGGCGGCGTGGACATGCCTCAGTTATCCAAGTCCATGCCGCCTCCGGATTGTCGAAGAAATTAGTCTTGTTTTGAAATATCACCTTAAGGCGGGCCGGAAAGAGGAGTCTGTATGGCAGGTTAAGGGCTCGCAGTTTGTTTTACAGAGTAGTATGATCTCCTTTGTACTTGCACTTCCTTAGTGTAGTCCGGGAAGACCATTATTTTGGTGCCCTGATAGGACAAGGTAGGCTGGGTGCGAGCTTCTTGCAGGATGGCGTCCCGATCTCTGAAATTTAGGATCTTGGCAATGATTGGCCGGTGTGGGGCTCCCAGTGGCGGCTTGGGTGTGAGCGCACGGTGGGCGCGTTCCACGACAAACCATGTTGAAAGTGCCCCCGGAAGCATCCAGGATTTGATCCAGTCCTCAATGAAAGTGGTCACTTGCGCGGGTTCTGCCCCTTCAGGAACTCCCACCAGGTGGAGATTATTCCGGCGTGATTGAATTTTGGCGCCTTCGACATGCCTATGGAGGTTGTTCGTGTGGGATAATAGCTGCTTGACCTGTTCCTTCAAGTGTGATATGTCATCTTCCACTTCCGACAGTCGGGATTTGGCTTCTGTTATCCGGGCGGTGGCATTACGAAGATCCTGGCGGATGAGGGCCATATCCACCCGAACTTCTCCTATCTTCGTCTCTACAGAATCTTGGGAGGACTTAATAGCTTGCAGGATCATAGCGAGGCCTCCTTCCGGGTGAGTGATCTTAGCCGGCGCAGTCTCCCCGTGGCTGGGCCACCGGTAGTATATTGTTCCATGCGGGTCTGGGATGGAGGTGGTTTCACCCCCCTCGCTTTCCCCATGGTGGCGCTGTGTCAAAGGGGGGAGTGTGAATCCACAATGTATGTCCGCTGCCAAGATCTCACTTCCCTAAGTGTCTGCGGTGGTGTGCCCAAGTCTTCAGCCCTCGCTCTCAATGGCGCGTGTTCAGGTCTGCTTATTCATATCATTACCGGCTCCCACGGGGATCATGTAGAAATGACTTTGCCAGGGTGGGGCTCAGAGGAGTCCTCGTTCGTACTCTGGGGGTGTTCGGGGGGGCGGCAGAAATGTATATTTTTAAATACAGATAATGTCAGGATGAATAATGTTAATCTCTCTGCCATATCATGCTCCCCGGAAGCTAGGACACATAATAACACCATGTGCTCTCGAAATTCAGTCACCAATAACACTTGTTGCACTGTACTTTGTCAAAACTTTCTTGACATTTCATAAGAAATACAGAATAAAATGTCTGAAGAAAATGTACAGATTGCTGACATTTATGAATTTTGCACTAGTGTAATTAGTAAGTTGGATCTATTAGATACAATAGGCAATGAAATTCGGGTGGTTTCCGATAAACTGATGGAAAATACTGTGTTCCTGATTTACTGAGTGATACATTCTGGAATCTTAAAGCGTTTTTCGCAATGGAGCGGTGTTGATCCCCTAATGATTTTGGTGCTCCACAGCTGAGCCTGGTCAACAAATGAATACATTCAATAATATGTGAAGCACATTAGTCACCTCAAAAAGGAAAGAGAATATTTTAGTATGAACCCATTAATGTTTAATAAAAGTTAATGGTTTAGAGAAAGCAAAATCAAATTGGCAGCAAATGTAATTCAGAATCTGTATGCTTCAATTAGTATGTAAATCAGTTAGATCAGCGATTCCTAAACTTTTTGGAACCATGACCCAATTTTTAGAACGACAAACTTTTTCGACCAGTCTAGCTTTAATGGGCATGAGGTGGATGACTTTTTAATGTAATTAAAGCATCATATTGTAGCGCACTGTCCTATACTGACAGCACATTTTCCATTGAAATGGCCACTAAATTGCACAGACAAACACTTTCCTGAAAACACTATATTACACACAAATGATAATGTGTGGAGATCGGGTTTCAATGAATATTTATCATTTGTGTGTTACCAAGTAAATTGTCTTGATTTGTTTTGATCCTATTTAAATCTTTGTTTACATAACACTTCAGAATTACAAAACATGCTCTTCATTTATGCTTTCCTAACAGCTGGATGTGTACACAGTTCATGTACAGGTATTTACATTTTGTTGTGTGTTACAAAAAATCACATCCAGCAGCCTTTTCTTTCACAATCCCTGTACCCCAAAAAGATTGTCACATAATTCACTTTACTTTTCTTTCTCTGACTGCAAAATGAGAGGAGATTGTAAATAACAATCCCCATGTTAAAAAATGGGCAGCAATCTGTCAAAAGACATAGCCCAACATTTGACCTCTGCCTTTGAAGTGCAGCAAATGTGACCAGATAAGTACAGAATTTAAAAGCATCTTTATTTATTGCATGAAATTTTGCAACCCACCAAAAATCTGCTTGCGATCCACATTATGGGAGAAACCGAGTTAGATCAAAGATTATGAAACAGAGCATGAAGCAGCATGGGGTCTCCTGAAAGGGAAGGACAAAGGAAATTCTCCTAATCTATTCTGCTCCATTCTGCACTCATCTGTTCTAAAAATACACAGACTCTAACATTTTAAACAGCTACACGCAGTCCTCAAGAAGACTTTCCAATCCGGTTAAAGCAAAGTGATACAATTTAATACTCATTAGGTTCTCAAGATTTCTCACAAAACACACTTCCCTCTGCTTCCTTCAAACTTACACTATCTGTAACTAGATAAGAGTCATGGACTAGTCTGCACACTGCAGGTGTCTCTTGAATGCGCTATTTATTAAAATATTCCACGATAATCTCAAAGAAAAGAAAACATTTCTTCACATGGGAAAAAAGAACATTGCATAATTTGAACTCCAGTTTGCCTGGAAATAAAATATTGACATGTTACAAAACAAGATGGCAACCAACCTTAGACATCTTGAAATTCAGCCCTACATTACCTATAGTCAATCTAAATGTGAATAAACATAATTTCTCTGTAAAAACAAATATTATTAGCACGTCTATAAGTTAATGTTGTGTAAATGCAAACATTTTTAATATATTAAAAAATCACCAACTGCCAGAGTTACTAATTCACTTGGAAAAATTAGGTTAACTTCTTATTTCCTCTGTCTCTCTGTTAATGTTCTGTTAATAGAACTGTCTCTGGAAAAAAAGATTAGCTCTTAGTCTTCTTGACTATCACTTTATTGAAGATCTGGCATCTCCTCACCCAAATGATTTACTGATTGTAAGATAGAACAGTGTTCATGTAATTAGTGAGCAAGGCAAAAGTGAACAAATTTAAGCAATGTGCTGATGTTTCTAAAAAATAAAACTAATCTTGATTACCATTTTCCAGTCCCTACAGTCCGGCTTCAGGTGGCCAAATGAATTCGGAGAGACGCCAACCACGACGACTTTGGCTAGGACCTTAGGTATCAAATTTGATAATGGCCTCTCCTTTCATCCACACATAGTGGTGATCACCATTATTGTCCCTTATTGATCAGCTTCAAGCTGGATTATGCTAATGTCTTAAACTTGAGTCTGGCTCACTATCCGCTGCATCGGCTCCAGGTGGTGCAACATGCTGCAGCCAGCTTATTATTTAACATCCCTCGCAAGCAGTCTATCTCACATCATCTGAATAGGTTGCATGACCTGCCGATACAAAAGCAAATTCATTTCAAATGCTTGATGTTGACTGATGGAACTTGTTACAATAAAAGTCCTACATATCTGAGGGACAGACTTAACCATTATAATCCAAATAGAGGGATCAGGTCCTCTAACATGCTGTTGTTAAAAATTCCAAAGGTCCATAGCACCAGAAAAGGAAGACGCTCTTTCTCTTGTCTTGCCTCCAAACTCTGGAATGAGATGTCACTCTCTCTTCCCTGACCTTGGCGTCTGGGATAAGACACTTGCAGTGTGTCTAGGGAGAGAATTTATATAAACAGAGTTCTCCTTCTGACAACACTTGAAACCATAGTTCCCAGAGCTGCACACACCGGCAGGAGACAATAGACATTTAGTTCTTTTAAATTTTGTTCATTCTCCGCCCATGTATATTTGTCATTTCTAGTTAAGGACTGGTTTCTCATGCCTTTAAATGTATTTGTTAAGAGATATATATACTTTATATTTATCTGTGTGTTTCTAATTTTTGTGACACATCCGTTGTTTCTTTAAAGTTTGTGTTGAATGTCCAAAATTGGTTATAATTTCGTGCTGCCCTTTATGATGATATGATCAAAATGCATCAAAGATTTTTCTAAAAGTGATAAAGAAAAGTGAAATAAATCACACGAGCTTGTGTATTAGAGACATCGGCTCGTTTTTGTCTAAAATTTTAGTGTACTAATACAACTAGATACTTGTTTTGTATACAATGTTACAGTGGTCCTATCTAGTTTGCGCAAGAACCCAAGCCTTTCTTAGGTTACTACTCTCTCTTTGAGCCACCCCCTCTCAATCCTGCTTGAAAACCTGGCTATTTCATCCTACCTAATACTGTTTGAGTGTGCCCTGCTTACTCAGCGCCGGGATTCTCTTGATTGCCTGCTGACACCCTATATAAATTTAATTTCATTATAAATTTCTTTTCATTCATTTATCCAGTGTGCAAAAACATAAGAACTGCCCTCCCAAACTGACCACAATATTTGGGTAACTATTTTACTCTGATCAGCTATGCCTCTCTAGCTGGCAATTTCTTTCACCCATTTACATCATTCTGGATTGGTCTTGGCCACCAATCACGTAGCTTTACCATGCTTGCAGATAGCGGGGGCAGTGGAGTGCAATTTAAGATTGCTAGTCTGCTTTTGTTAATATGGTTACCTTTGAAAATTAACTTATTTCAGTAAATAATCAAGTATCCAAAACCTTTAGGAAGACATTGTTTCTGGACAGTATGAGCTGAAAAAGGTTATAGAATCATTTATATCTTTACTCAAGATATTTAATTTGTTAATATTTGAGAAATAAAATCTAAAAGAGTGGTGGAAACTAAAGGCTGATGTTAAAAAGAAGTATAATTGGTAAAAATAATGATTAAAATGTAATGCTATGGTAACCAGGGGTGGTCACATGAAAACATTTGCAGAACTCAGGGAAGAAAATGAGCTGGTGCAGACCCAGTTCTATAGATAGCTTCAACTCAGGCATGTATTGACACCATACATAGCTGACATGGGAGAGATCCCAGAATATTGCACTCTGGAGGCGAAGCCAGTGGTGTACCCTCTACCCTCCCACCCCAAGAGGGAAGGTATCCCACATCTACAAATCACTTGTAATTTACTCGCCTGTGACATTTAACAAAACTGGAAAGGCATGGGAGTCAGACATTGGCCCCTTAAAGGATGAAGAATGGGTGTTCGCGCTCATGGCTTCTCGTGAAGCATCAACACAAGCAGACCGCCTTATGCAGTTTAAATACTTATATAGGGTGTATCTTATGCCAAAACATTTGTGTTGCTTTCAGAGGGGTCAGCGACCGAAATGTCTACGCTGTCGGACGTAACCAGGGGACTTTTTACACACCGTCAGGTCCTGCCCTGTGTTGGAGCCTTTTTGGTCAGTGATTTTAGGCACATTTCAGTCTGTCAGGGGTAGACTGGTGAACCAAAGTCCAAAGATGGCTCTCTTTAATGTGCTAGAGGACACCGGTTATACCAATGCATAGAAGACATTTTAAAGAGTTTGTCTAACAGTGGGGAAAAGAGAGATTGTCAAAATTGGAGAAACCAGACGCGTTGAAACGGGGCATAGATAATGTCGAATCCTTGAACTCTCTTTATATGAAGCCAATGGCTGCCCCCAAAACATAAAAAGATATGGCGTAGATGGATGGGATATTATCCGGACGAGGTGGACATGCTAGACAATTAGTTGAATCCCCCCCCCCCCTCTCAATGTCCCTTCCCCGACCTTCATATATCTTGACCGGTAATGGGTCGCTGTATATATTCAAATATTTGGTTTTTGTTACTGCTCCAGTGAGTCTTAATTATACATTGGACTGTGATACAGCAATGTAGGTATAATTTTGATTAGGGTGTGGTTTTCCTCTTTGCATCTTATTGTTATCACTTACTGAAACATTCCAATATTGATATATATTTAACAAATAATCTAATACTGCAGATGTGCTGTACTACAAGTCTATGTAAAAATTATGCAGAATAGAACAGTTTAGGGAAATTCTATTCGGAAGACCTTTTTGAAAGCATGAAGCTAATGATGAGAAAGCATTTTCTAAAACTGTAAGTACGGGCTACGGGGAATAGTCAGTATCATCCTATACCACTAAATAAGTGGTTTTGGGCAGCTATTCTCTCAGAAGAAATGCTTGTATGTTGAAGTGGCTCTTATCCAGTATCTATTCTTAAGAAAGGAAAAATTATCTCATCTGTTTATCTTCAACAGATGTATACTCAAAAAATTGTTGTCATATTTCTAATGCGAAGAAGAGAGCACATTTTCATATTGATTCTTGCTAAACTTTTAAATGTTTTGCATAAAGTTCTGAAATGTGTGTAAAAATGAACCTTTTGTATGATTACTACGTGATATGTGTACGTGTTTTAAAAACTACAAAAAAACAAATTTAGAAATTGAAAATAGTTACCCCACATGAGGAAGCTCTTGATTATCTGAGAGCATGTTATGATTTAACTAAAGTAATGGGTGTGATACAAACTAATCTAAGATCAAGCAGTGGCAAAGCCAATAGGTCTGGCAGTGGCAGCTAGCATTTTGGCTTTTTCTATGCTTGTTTTGTTTCTCATGGTTTGTGCAAAACGTTATAGTTGGGGTATCTGCCTGGTCCTCATCGATCTAAAAAAGAAAAAACATTGGCTAAATGTGAAAATATTTTTTGTCTCAAAAAGCACACACTGCCATAGAAGTCCCTGGCACTGAACAGAACTACATTGTGTGTGGATGTGCTTCTTTTTGTAGGGCGGAATGGTGAGATTCATACAGAAGTTAGCCAATAGCTGAAGTGAGCTGATACTCTGCCCCTTGCTACGGGCTGTCGTGGGCAGAAGAAAAATGTGAATGACACAGTAACAGAACATTAGATTAAGAAGGAGAGTTGAAAGTCCTTATGAGTTATTTATTTTTAGTAAAATGAAAAGGTCAGACCAAAAAAAGACAACATTCTCTACATTGTTTGCCTGTATAGCATGGTGCAATGAATAGGCTGTATAGAACAAATTGTTTATAGTTGTCACAAGAGGGGTCAGTGTTCTTTCAGCTCTGACTGGTGAAGTGTCATGAAGTGACATGTCCCGGATGCATCAGCGATGACACTGCTGCTGATTGTGGTGCATATATTCGGCGGCATAGGAGCAGGGCCTCCAACATAGTGGGCATTAAAGGAGAAGACACAGAGTAGAGGAAATGCTTTTGATTTAGTTCATGGGATGGTACTACACTTGATAAGATTTTATCTTTTTTGATCTTTGTAAATTGTTTAGTAAAAATGTCCTGTGTGTGTCATTGTTTCATGAACAGTACACTGTTGATGAGGGATTCTTCAGTCCACACAATCCCTATGAGTGCTATCGCTTCATAAATCGGTATTAGTATACCATGCCTGGGATCTTCCTGCAGTGATGTTGTCCTCCAACAATGACACCGTCCTATTTGCCATCAAGAATCAACCTCTGCCACTAGGTGGGAGTGATGTAAAGCCTCGCATAAGAGATGCTTTTGGCTCTAATGCTACTGCACGTGCTATGGTGCTAGACATGCCACCCACATTTGGCACTGGTGAATCACAAAGCTTTAGTCTGTGATGGGTGCTTTGGATGAAATGCTTTGAGATCTAAATTGATAGCGTTGGTGTTAGTGATGAGGGACATAAGAAAAGATTGCTTCATTTTGCTAGCTCCGATATCCAGGACATTACTTTTGAACTTTTAGCTGCTGACATACACACAAGTAGGTGTTTGTCAAAATACTTCCAACCTAAAAAGTCTGTTAATTATGAGCGAAAGGTGGGGGCGTGGCTTGCCTTGCCAAGATGGCAGAAGTACTGCGATCATGCTCCCGGCCCTTCTACACATCCTGCGGCTTCCAAGGTGTTCCATGCCCCCCCTCATCTGAATGTATGTCAAATACCACCCACACACCCCCTAGGCATTTCACTGCTGTCTTTTCAGCCTGTGGACGCAGACGCTGGCTGTGCATCTCAAGCGGCCTTACCACGGCCTGGTGACTGGACTGCTGCCCATGTGGGCGGCCATGGGGAAAAGGATTTGGACCCCAGGCGCAGCCGCTGCCTGTCTCGCCAGCCCTGTGATTGGGATCGCCAGCCCCAGACGGGCACTCAAGGTGAAGAGGAGCCCCTCCAAGAGGGGCTGGTGTGTCGGTTGACTGCTGCGGCCTAAAGCGCGGGCCCATGTCGGCATGAGGAGGCAGTCCTGCGGGCTATCAGCCAGCACTGGCAGAGCAATCCTTCTCTTCCCCATGAGGGGCGCCTGGGCCATGCAGCCTGCCCTGGCGGCATTCCTTGGGCCGACGGGACCACGCACCAAGGCCTGGGGGCCTCTCTCCTTTATCCACTTGCCACAATCCGGCAACTACGGCTGCTCACGCTTCCCCTCACCAACTGGGCAAGAAGACCAGGTTGCACACCGGCTGTGGCTCCCAAAGAAACTTCACCCTGTTCGGCCCAACTGATCACCTTGCCACTGTGCTGAGGCCTGGCGGGACACAGATGTATAGCTTGGGTCGTGTTGGGCAGGAAGACCTTTCCAATATGTCAAACCTTTCCACTATAAAATGATAGAGCTAAACATACTAACGTTTGAGGCACAACAATTAGATTAAGGCTGCTCATGCTGCCCATCATGCTGAGGGGGAAGCGGGCATAGTGGGGTCTACTGGCGACCGCAGCTCCCTGCTCACCACACTGAGTGACTTCATCTAAGCACTGGGTGTAGGAAAGTACCCCTTTCTGCATGGTTACCCCCTAACTTTTTGCCAGATACCTGATGCACTTTGACTGAGTGTGCCCTGGGTCCCTGCCAATCAGGTTCCCAAGGCCTGTGTTCCTTCCCTAACCTGTACTATTGTTTCCACAGTTGGCCCAACTCTGGCCTATCTGTAAGTCTATGGTAGCGGGCCGTGCTCTGGGCAAAACGCATACCAACGAGGGCCCAATTTCTGCCTCAATGATACATCGCATGCTACTACCAGGTGCTAAACCCATACCGAACTGCCCGCTCCAACTAACAGTATCGCACACCTGTATGAAACGCGTGCATAGAATGGTGCGCGCAGCCCATATGTACTCTTTCCCCCCCCCCTCCCCTACAGTCTCTTGTGGGACTTCCCAGAGGTCGGACACACTACACAGCACGCGCCCTGCACATATGGGCCGAACGCTCAATCACAGAGGTGGGCTCCCTGTATGCAAACGGCCAACTGCTGTCATTTGAAGAGCTCGCAGTGGATACCGACCTCCCGGTGGGTCAGTTTCTCACACATAGACAGCTGCTGGCAGATTGTCGCTGCGTCTGGCACACAACAGATGCGGAGCCACCCACGCAATTTTACAGATGGGCCCCGGACGGCACTTGGTGACATGGCTATATAAGGCAATCTGAACGCTGAGGCAGTCACCTTCACTCCCCTGCGCAACAAATGGGAAGCGGAGTTCCAAAGGCCCCTCCATGACAAAGAATGGGAACAGGCATTAGAATTTCCTAAATAAGTATTGTGCAACTACCGCTTCAAAAACATACAATACTTCATAGTGCACCGCGCATACCTGACACCCAAAACCCTCCAACGCTACTACCCAGACACGCAATGCACTTGCCCTAGGTGCTTGGAACCCAGGGCATCCTTTCTTTATATGTTCTGGAGTTGCCTTACACGCCAGACCTTTTGGACCACGATACATACCACATTACTAGAGGTAACTGGGCTTACAGGTATCAACACATGGGAAACCTGTGCGCTAGGCATAATCAAACGCCGGAAACACCACAAAGTAGAGACGCGATTTGCATCCCTAGCCATCTTGTTAGCCAAGAGAAGTGTGGCAGTGCACTGGAGGACACCAGCGGGACCCCCGCTGGTGGCTTGGAGGGGAGTGGTCAGCAAATGGGGAGCAGCAGAGGAGGAAGCACTACGGCTAGAAGAAATCTGAGGCACTCGCAAACACCACATATCTATGCAGTGGGCGACACTTCTGCACACCTTCAAGCATATAGCGACAAACGCAACACCTACACGGTCCAACCCGCCCCCCTCTCAGACCACACGTGAGGGAGTAGACCCGAATGATGCGCAGCACACCCCCTTTAAAGACGACTAACCAGTCGAACGCAGACAGCGATCTATTACGAATATTAAGCCTCGGGTCCATCCCAGCCTCTCCCCCACTGAACCCAAGCCCAAAATACCCAAATATGGAAACCTATAAAGTAGCCCACCTGCCTCCAACACAAACAGATCCGCTCATACAGTGTATCCCAGTTGCAGTTACCCCTGTTAAAAAGCGTTGTGTCCCCCATTGAAATACACTGAGTCGTGTCTTCCAACATCACTATCACTGATGAGTACCTCAACTGAAGAACACAACGCGAACAAAAACTCTTACTATCCTAAAGCGTCCTTTCCACACGCTCTCTTAAACATCAGATGTACCAATACTTTAACAATAAATTATTATGCTTGATGTTGACACAACGACCCATTGCATCGCATGCATAAACTCTACTATGTATGTTCAATGATCATTTACAGTGTTTGTAATGTGTGTACAACAAAATGCTAATAAAAAGAATTTACCCCAAAAAAATCTGTAAGTCTATGGTACCAAGGGCATGGTAGCCAGGGAAAGGCCTCTGAAGGCTGCAGCATGTATTATGTTACCCTCAGAGACCCCTCACCACAAACATGCACCACTGCCATTGCAGCCTGCGTGTTGTAGTGCAGCTAAAAGTGAAGTCGACATGGCACACATCCCTGTGTGCCATGCCTGCCCAGCACTGCATGAGGCCTAGGTAAGTCACACTTAAGGCAGGGTGCTCTATACTTCATTTGAGGACCTATCTGCATGAGCAGACAGACCCCTATAATATCTTAGGCCATTCTTATTTATTACAAGTTTACAGTAAAACCATACCGAGTATATGGTCTAGAAACCTGTCATTACGAGTTTCCTAGCACCATAATGGCTTTACTGAATCCTGGGATGTTTTGTATCAAACATCTCCGAATAATAAACCTGCACTGATTCCAGTGTCAGATTTAATATCCCATGCAACCATGGGTCCCTTCTAGAGGGGACCCCTGAACCACACCAACCACTGGTGGAACCTGACTGGTGAACACCTTCCTGCCACCACGAGACAAGTTTCTGGACACCTGGGGTAGGAGCCTTTGCTCCCGGGGCTCAGAAACAAAGCCTTTCCTTGGCGGAGGTATTCACACCTCCCCCAGGCCAGGAAGAGCCATCTATGGCAGGGGAGCTTCAAAGGTCTTACTGCTTTTGCAACACAACCCCCAGCCTCTCCTGCTAGCAGGAGCAAGCCCCCTTCCTGTCTTACCCCCTTTTTCGGCAAGAAGACAGGCGGCAAAATCAGGACAGCCCGACGGTGTGCCCACCTTTGCCAACCCCACCCCTCAGGTGGGGAGGCGAGGCGAAGCCCACTCTTCAGTGCCCGCCATCTTACAGATAGCAGACACCTTCCAATCAGGGTCAGAGATTGTGCTCACTCCCCCACATGGGGTGAGCACACAAAGAGTGTAGTCACCCTAAGGTCAGCAGCCCATTGGCTACTACCTTGCTACCCCAGTAACAACCCTAAATACAGTATTTGGGGGCACCCCTGAACCCAGCTCAGCAGTTCCTGACATCCTAAGAAGATTGGCGAAGGAGACGATGCAGCAGAAGAAGATCCAGGCAACCACTGCTTTGGCCCCAGCCCTACCGGCCTGCCTGCACCTTCGAGAAACCCCTGCAGCATGACAACTTCCAGCCTGAAGACCAACGACCTCCAAAAACCTTAGGAGGACTGATCAGCTCCGAAAAAGACCCAAGGCTCCCGAAGACAGTGACTCTGTCTCCAAAAAGACTCTCCTTCCAGACCTACCTCTGCACCCGATGCCCATGGCCCGGGTCCAGGAGGCCCACCGGTCCAGAAGAGCTCCCCCAGTGGTCTTGAGTCAAAATCCATCGAGGGGTGACATCTCCCAGCCTTCGTGATGATGCTTGCAGCCTCTGAACCAAGACCCCCCTCGACCGTGACCTGCCCGGTAAGGAGAAACCTGATGTCCAAAGACACTCCTGCATCCTCCGGCCCTGCATCCTCCGGCCCTGCATCTTGGTGACCAGAACCAACGGTGTCCTGACATCACCTGGCATCCCAACTTCCTTCCCTGGCTGCTGGTCCCACCGAAGAGACCCACTGGTCTGAGCCTGCAGCCTGAAACCGGAACCAACGATCTCCATAGGGTAACATTGGCTGCCCGATGCTGTGTGAGCACCCTGCACCCTGCCGTCCATGTGCCTCTGGCATGGTAGTTTTGGTGCTGCCTTTGGCCCCCCTTTGTACTCACCTTAACTCCTGAAAATTGTCCTCCAAGGCTGCGTTACCTGCCCGTGAGCAGCCTCCAACCGATGTGCCCCTAGTCCCCATTGACAAGCATTGGCGTCCCTGCACCCGGCCGCCCTAGTGCCACTGGTGGTGCACCTTGAGTGCAGAATTGAACCTTGAGAAACATTGGTTCTACCCCCAAAAGGACCACACCAAAAGTCGTTTTACCTACCTGCAATTACTAACTTCGTTTTTCCCATAGGATTGCATGGTATGGCCTTTTTCTGAAAAATGTTCTAAGTGTTGACTCTGCTTTTCATTGCAACAAAGTAACTTAGTGTTTACAAGTGAGTTGTCCTGCTTACTAATGTACTGCAGTACCTAAACTGTATTATTTGTATGTTTTGCACTAAGTTCGAAAAGTAACTGCAAAGTAACTAGAAAGTAATCTGAAGTAATTTCAAGTATTCTAAAGAGTTTACAACACATTTTCTATATTGCAAAATAACTTGTATGCTTATACAAAACCAGTACACACTGTATTTTGAATGGTATTACTGCTTTGAAAGTATCACTTACCTGCAACTAAGTCATTCTGGGTTCTAGTAATGAAATAACTTTTTATCGAAACAATTGGTCTGGATTCAGTCTTTGAGTGTGTGACATCATTTCTTGCCTGAGAGTGTACAATAAATGCTTAACATTACTCTCTGATAAGCCTGACTGCTCAACCACACTACCACAAAAGAGAGTAAGATATTACCTACTTTAGCCTCTGCTATACCGTTGGGGACTCACTGGACTCTGTGCACACTATACCTTACTTTGGTATAGTATGTACAGAGTCAGCTTCCCACACTGGCTACTTGGGGAGGTACAAAGGCCCTGCATCACAAGCCCAGACCAAAATGGACCAGTTGACTACCAGATCCGCGGGGGAGCTTGGGTCGCAAAGTGTGACACTCCTGAATACCAAAAGGGCAAAACACGCTGACCTGCAAACTATACTGCAGGCCATTCAGGTGTCCCGTGAGGCTGTTGAAAACAAACTCTGGGAGGTAAGAGTGGATGTTTCACTACTGTGTCAAGATCTCCGCAATATCACTCACAGAGTCATCGAGGCGGAAGACAGGGTCTTCACTGTAGAAGACAACCTTATCTCACTCAAGGACAATTCAGAAAACTACTCTCCTACCAGGCCTCCCTTGTCAGGATTCAAACATCTTAGCACCTTCAAACGTTACAAATATAAACTTGGTGTTCTTGCCTATTGTGGTTCACGTGACTTGAGGTGAACTCGACAGTGGGCCCCTAGTATGTAAACAGTGAATCAGTTTTAACCCCGGGCTGATGCTCAGACCTTGTTTTTAACACTTATACTTTTATATTTTTAACTTTTGGATGTAATTAATTGAATAATGTATTTGATGAACTTGTTATGTACTTTGTTTTATTCAATCTTGGAACCTGTAAACGTACAAGCAAATGTGTACGCTGTACTTTTATGGTCATGTGACCGAATAAAGTTGATTGTATCTAGTTTCTTATAAAGGTATTCTTCTGAAGATGATTCATGGGAACTGTGTAATAACATACATGCACCTTGTGTGTTAAGAGCTTTTCATCTAAATCACACCTCTAAACCTGGACCTAAGAGGCGCCTGGGAGAAGGGCGTACTGTCAGGAACCAAACATCTTAGCGCCCTCAAACGTTACCAATATAAACTACTTCCATGTGAAGGTTAACATGGAGGTAACTGTGTGTTCTTGCCTGTACAAACTAAATTTGCATGGACTACAAGTTCCATGATTCTTAGGGAGGAAATGATGAGTTCTGAAGGATCATGGGGGATTTATAGGAGGAGTCTGCACACTGTTCGCTGTGCATAATTCATTTGTGATGTGGTTGCAGAGGCTGGTACTTTGGGAGAGACTGGTTGTCTCTCATTTGGATATCGCAGCCGTTATTTGGCAAAGCTGTCTTTTGAAAGATAAAGACTGTATTTGAAGCATGTGCAAGAAGCGCTGCCCTTGCAGATCAAAGTTAACCTGGGTTTATAAATTAAGTCAGCAGCTGTGTTCTTATTTCCCTCCATTTCTTCAAACGTATTCCTTATCAGCGGACCGGAAAAAGTTGTATTCTTTGGAGCTGCAGAGTTTAACTAAAGGTCACATGAGTTCAAAAAAGACATATATTCTTCCTTTCTGTTGAAGTGTGCTTGTTATTCTGGGGAACATGAACTAAATAAAAAAGGCAAAACAGAAACCTGTTCTTTTATGAAAGCTGTTAAGGTGAAAAAGGCTTTGGTTATCTACAGACTCGTACATTCAGTGCTTGAAGTAAACCAACTGGTCTCTCTCTATTTTTCTGTCCTTTTGAATATGTTTGCTTCTGGAACAAATGCAATGAGAATTAATTGCTTAACAAAGTCAAGTAAAAGACTGAACTAGTGGTGATGATGAACCAATGAATATTATATCAATGGTGGCAGCATTGATTGTGAAATAATTTTCTTTTACAATCTGATGAGGAACTCTTTCAAAAGATTTGCTGAATTTTACATAAACTTTTTCTTTCTTTTTTTGTTTGGGTATGTATGTGGAAAATTTGCGATTATCTTGATGAGTTGTTGTGGACCATGTTGTATAGGCTTGCAGGCCTATTTATTTTTGTATCTACAGGTTCAGACAGGTAATCTAAAGCTTGGTAATCACAATAGTGTAGATTACGTGAAGGTTGCAAAGGCGATTCCTCTATTAAGTCTTAGGTAAATCTGATACGCTTTAGTGATAATTTATGATAGTAGGTGTTCTTCCATTTGCTAATCTTGTTTCATTTCCTTTTCAGGTTTTTTTTTTCCTTTTCCTGCTGTTCCCTTCCTTATACCCTTTCCCTCACTTGATCGCTCTAAAACTCTGTGCCTTTCCTTGTACTCAGAATTGGAGATATGAAGAGGTGAACCATATTGTTTGTTGCTCTGATCCTGAGGAGTTTTCTCGCGCCACTGCGAGTCCTTGACAGAATTACGCACCCACGAAATTATACTCCTCTCGATCAGAGTGATTGACAGTTATGGCTACCTTGGAAGATGTATTACAAGCCCTTGCGGCAGTACAAGAGTTAGTTACATCACGTGCAGACACTGCAGCACTAAGGGACATATTCTAAAGACAACAGAGGAACCCTTTCGATATCTCTTCTCCTGCATCCCAGATACAGGTTATTTTACCTCCACCCATATCCTTAGCTACCCCGGAGAGATACGCAGGAGATCCACATAAGGTACAAGTGTTCCTAACTCAAGTTATGTTACATATCTCATGTAAACCTGCTTCATTTCCTACAAATCATTCACGAGTGGCATTTGCCATCTCGTACTTAGCAGGAGATGCGGCTAATTGGGCAGTACCTTTGGTGCGAAACAATGATCCCCTTTTGTCTGACTGGAATATTTTTCATACTGAATTTGAACGAGTATTTGATAGACGTGCCACAACATTCAGTGCTGATAAAGAGCTACTGGAGTTGAGACAAGGCAAAAAAGAATTGGTGACTTATTTGACAACCTTTAATCGCTTAGTAGCTGAGACCGCTTGGCCAGAAGAGAAGAGGATGTCTCTGTATTATCAAGGGCTTAGAGATGACCTGAAAGATGTGCTGGCCCAAATCGACCCTCAACCAACCAATTGTACCGATTTAATGAATCTTACCCTACGATTGGATCATCGTATGACTGAAAGAACAGGTGATAAGAAAAGGAGAGGGGGCGTGGCCAACCATCATGGCTGACCGGACGTGATTCCGATCAGCTCCTCGCCAGGCCCGTCCAAATCAGTGGAGTAGAGCGTCCTAAATGCCCTGATCTTACCGTGGGGGCTATCTGGCAGCTCCGGTGCCTTGAGGGAAGGTGCACAGCCTGCGTCCAAAGCGCTGGGAAGACCCACAGTGACGGTGAGAGTCCGGCCCCCTCCGGGCTCGGTGGAGGTGACATGGCGGCGCCCGATCCGATGCTCCACTGAGATTCACGGCGCTCCACGACACCAGGCTGGTGGCCGTGGGGGAGAAGTGCAGCTGAGGGCAGGCGCCGCTGCAGAGCTGGGGGCCGGGGACTGCCCCGAGTTTGGACTTTGGCGCTTCTGACGGCAGCGGGTCTGCAGGGACACCCGCGGAGCTTGCGATCGCCTGTCTGCTCGCCCACCTGAGTGGCGGAACCAGACCTGGGGGACATGCGACGCTGTTGAGACCCCCCCCCCTGGCTGGGGAACACGACTGTCGAGGATCGGCGGGGGGTCCCTCCCGCTTCCTGAGATCCCGGTGCGCGCTTCCCTGCCTGTCTTCATCATGGCGGCCACCGGGAGTTACCTGCAGCGCGCGAACGGAGCTGAGCCCTTGCTGATAAGGTGCACTCCGATGGGGGTGCAACGAGAGGAGACACTACTAACAGCCCACGGGGACCACCGGTAAGGAGCGGTGGGTCTCCCTTCCCTCGTCAAGATCTTCTACAAGCACACCAGCAACTGCTGATGCCTGACCCTAAGATGGCGGCGAGTCACTCCCAGCCTGTGGCGCCATAAGGAGCCACGGGGACTGACTTTGAGCTCATTTACAGCGACGTGGGAGCCCTGGTGGGGGCGCTGACACCAGATCCAGGTCAGGAATAAGGGTGCAGCCCACCAGCACCTAAGAAGGGTTCACCAGTGGCAGCGACCCTTAGGCGTGAATGCGTTCAAGAGAGTGATTCCCTGCAGCCGACCCTAAAGGGGTCCGTACTAGCGAGGCCGGATCTCACGCCTGAAAAGGGGCCCTGTGCCCACCCACGCACCGCACCCTGGTCCGGGAGGAGGTCTACTTGCACCACAAGATAGCATGGGTTTGGCGCCTCCTTGCCGGCCTTAGGGCACGCAGTTCCCTAGTTCTCCCAGCCGCCACCTAGAGAGGCCTCTGGACGACTGCGACTGGTGTATCGTGGCAGAAGCGGGTCTTCAACGGCCCCTTCGAATTCTAGACGCCCTTCGGACGCGGCGCGAGAGGGTCCTTATGCCACCCAAAATCCCAGCCCCCTAGAGTCTCCAGCTTCTTCTCCCCAACATCTAAGGGGACAGCGAGTGCAGATCCTAAAGTCTCCCAAGGCACCATGGCAATCTCCAGGGAGGAGCTGTTGGCCACCCTCAGGAGTTCAAACAAGAACTGCGGGATGACATCAAGTCGGACATTGGGGCCTCCTTCGATGCGTTCAAATCAGAGATGGGTGGCCGCTGGTGGCGCTACAGGCAGACGTAGATTCAGTCGGAGCCCGCACCCTCGATCTCGAAGCGAAACAGCAAGACTTGGAGGAACGATGCGGCCCCTGGAAACCCAATCTGCGGAGCTTCACGCACAGCTACAGGCCACGCAGCTCCGGTGTGAAGATTTAGAAAATCGCTCACGGCGGGAGAACATCCGAGTGAGGGGTCCAGCGGAAGGATGCGAGGGTCCTGACCTGGAGGCCTTTGTGGTGGGGCTCTTTTCTATGATTTTGGGGGACTCTGAACCGGAGGTACGCCTTGAAAGGGTCCACAGAGTAGGACCTCGGGCTCCAGTAGACACCAGAAAACCCCGCGACGTGCTAGCGAAATTTAGCTCCTTCAAGGTCAAGGAACGAATCCTCCAGAAAGCCTGCTCAATGGACAAGATCACCTTCCAAAATACAGAATGCTCGCTTTTCCAAGATGTGGCCTAAAGCCACGCTAGCCAGGCGCCACCAACTTTCGTCCGATCACGTCTACCCCAAGAGAGCGTCCAGGTGCGCTACCGTTGGACTTACCCTTTTGGCTTAGCTTTCACCTGGGACAATCACAACTGCCACTGTACCTCCCTGGATGAAGCGGCCGCCATCCTGGGCATCGAGGTGCCTCCATCAACAAGCGAGGCAGCCGCCAGACGGGTTGAGGAGAAGGGGGGTCCAAAGAATAAAGGAGGAGGCCCCTGGCGTCAGCGGCGTAGATCTGGCAAATCCCCGGAGGGCTGACACTTCTGAGCCGCCATGACGCCCCCACCGACCCTCTCAGACACTTCTGCTGCAGTGGAGAAAGGCGCACACGGATCCAGTCGGACATCTTATGCCATACCCAGCCAAGCTACTGTCTTCCACTGATTTCTTTATCTATGAGACATTCAATGGGCCGCGGCGGTGAAATTTTGGTCCACCCCAGTTTGTGCTCGTAACGGAGTCCTCCTCTGTGATTGGGGATCTCCGCGAGCACGTTGCTGCTCTAAGTTGGACTTGGTCTAAGTTTTTCTATTTTACCTTGTCCAGTTTTTTTTTCCTTTTTGCTTTATGGTGTCACTGTCCATGTTTTTTAGCCGTTATCTGCACTCTGGGGCCACTAGGATGGGGTCGGGGGAAGAAGCTTGCCGATCGGGGGAGGACAGGGGGATTGATGAGCCTAGCTATCCTGGCAAGGATGTCCAATGGCAGGGTTAAATTGTTTATCGTGGAATGTTAAGGGGCTGAACTCTCCCAATAAGAGGCAACGGATCTGGAGGTTCCTCCGGGATCATCAGATCTCGATCGCTGCCCTCCAAGAGACACATCTTCCCCGCAAAGACGAACAACGTATGAAGCATAGGGCATACCCCCAAATTTACCGTTCTTCGGCACATACCAAACACAATGGAGTGGCGCTTCTTTCACTCCTCGACCCCATTCCTACACCAGGCCACTCGCACGGATAAGGAGGGGAGATATGTGATGGTCAAGGGGAGCTGCGGGGCAGAACCTACACCTTTGCAACACTTTACGCCCCCAATACAGGCCAACACGATTTTCTCAACGCCTTCTTGTCCACCTTGGGAGGCTTCGCCAGTGGGGATGTCATACTGCTGGGGGATTTTAACTCAATTTGGGACCAGGCGATGGACACTACACATAGCCACAGGGCGGCGGGGGGGTCTTCAGCCAGCCGCTCAAGGCGACATTACGGGGCCTAGGACTGATAGACGCTTGGAGGGCTGCACATCCTACGACCCGCGATTACTCTTTTTTTTCCCACTCGCACAGGACGTACTCCCGCATAGAGCCACGCCTTTTTGAGCCAGTCCCTTCTACCGAAGGTGATGGGAACTCAGTTTCACCCAATCTGCCTCTCGGATCATGCGCCCTTGGAGCTGACCCTTGACTGGCCCGCTCCCCGCTCCAAATATGCCAGATGGTACTTCCCTAATCATTTGACCCGAGATAGGCTCCTCCGAGACGAGCTCAGGAAGGCAATTGCAGACTTTTTCGAACTCAATGACCCAGCCCAGACCTCGCTAGCTAACAACTGGGACGCCTTCAAGGCAGTCGTCAGGGGAAGTGTATGGAGCTAGACGCGGCGCTCAAAAAGCAACGCAAGGGAGAACGCCTCCTTCTAGAGAGCGAACTGTGTTCAGCTGAAGAGAACCACAAAACTTCTCCCTCGGTACAAACACTCCGCAAGGTCACCCAAGTTAGGGGAAACTCCAAGCGATATACACGAACGGGGCCGAAAAGACTCTTTGCGTCTACAAGCTCGCAACTATGAGGGGGAAATAAGGTAGGCGCACTTCTGGCGCGCCAATTACGGATCCGGCAAGAGAAGAACTACATTCAACGAGTGGGGGTGGCGGGGGTCCCCACACCAGAGCGTAGGCAAACAAGGCCAAAGCCTTTGGAGACTTCTACAGCAACTTATACACGGCAGATCAACCTGATCTGCAAGCGCAGGACCAATACCTGGAAGGTCTCTCCCTTCCGCGAGTACCTGCTGCTACCAACGAATTGCTAAACAGCCCCATATCCGCAGAAGAGGTCCAAAAGCGGTGGATTCGCTCAAACTCTCAAAAGCACCCGGTCCGGATGGTCTGAACGCCCACTTTTATCGTACCTTCGCGCCGGACCTCGTTCCCCATCTAGTCACTCTCTTTAATCATATCGCCTCCACGCAACAAGTGACCCCCTCAATGGGTGAAGCTCTGATCTCCGTTCTCCTCAAACCAGGGAAAGATCCCGCCCAATGCGCCTCTATAGACCGATTGCGCTTCTCAACCTGGACGCTAAGCTGTACTCTAAGATTCTGGCCTCCCGCCTAGAACACATTATGCCGTTCCTGGTGCAAGCTGATCAAGCGGGTTTCATTAAGGGGAGGCAAACCCATGACAACCTGCGAAGAATAATCCACCTAATTGAAAAAGCACAACGGAAGGCAATCCCCACGGTCCTCCTCGCGCTGGACGCGGAGAAGGCCTTCGATCGGGTGGATTGGGCCTTCCTGACTGGCACTCTACAGCGTTTTGGTTTTGAGGAACCTTTATTGGAATGGTCAAAGCGAACTACCATGCGCCGCGATCCACGGTCCTCGTAAATGGAGTGGCCTCTACGCCATTTGCTCTCACGCGAGGCACGCGTCAGGGATGTCCCCTATCCCCCTTCTATTTGCGCTAGCATCGAACCGTTCGCAGAGCGTATTCGCTCCAACCCTGAAATACGGGGTGTTCCGTTTGGCTCGGATGAGCATAAGATTGCTCTCTTCGCCGACGATGTGCTCATCCCCGCCACGCGTCCACAGACTTCCCTCCCGGCGATCCAGACGGAGCTTGCCCTCTACGAAAGGGCCTCGGGTTTCAAAGTAAACCTATCAAAATCCTATCTATTGAACCTCACCGTACCGGAAGATGCCATGCAGGTCATCGAGGCAGCGTCCCCCTTCCGTGGAGGGCAGAAGGAGATCACCTATTTAGGTATAAAGCTCACTCCGAAAGTAGAGAATCTCTACAGGGCTAACTTCCCTCCACTGCTGCGTCAACTCCAGGCGGATTTCGCTAGATGGAGGACAGCCTACCTCTCATGGATAGGGAGAATAAACGCCGTTAAAATGAATGTCCTGCCGCGACTATTGTACCTTTTCCAGGGCCTCCCAATCCCGGTGGAGAAGTCACTCTTCTCTTCGTTAAAATCAATGGTCACTAGGTTCATCTGGCAGGGGCAGCGGGCCAGGCTTTCTAATCGTACATTGACTAGGTCGAGAGAGGAGGGGGACTGGCTCTACCGGACTTTCGGGGCTACTATAGAGCTGCTCAATTGAGGGTCATAACTGAGTGGTCTCTGCGGGAGTCCGATAGGCACTGGCTACACATGGACAGGCAAATCACGGGAGAACGATCTGGGACCTCCTCTGGAAAAGCAAACAACACCGTCCGTGAAACACATATATAAGTACTCCCACGGCAACCACCCTGAGGGTATGGGACGAAGTAAACAGAGCCACCCCCTTACCTCCTTTCCTCCCCGTACACGCCCATACACTTCAACCCCGAGTTTCCCCGGCCCTACATGAAGGCCCATTTGACTATTTGGCGGGAGGGGGGCTGCCTGATGCTTTCCCATCTCTTCGATAGGGGGAGACTGCTCTCCTTCCCGGAATGTGCGAAGGAATTTAAACTCCCATCATCCGAAGAATTCCGATACCTGCAACTTAAACATTGGACTCTGCAGCCACAGGTGCGGCTGGCCGCTACCCGGGAGCGGCTTCCTATAGAACTATTTGCTCAGTCGGGGCCTCCTCAAAGGGCACTATCTCCTTTCTGTACTCACTCCTCCGCTCTCACGGCTCCACAAACACCCTCGGCACCACCTCTTTTGGGACACTATATTAGACACTCCCCCAACGAGACAACAATGGTCCTCACTTTACAGAGATATTCCTAAGTTTAATCGGTCTATGCACCTTAGGGAGGCACATTACAAAATTGTATATGATTGGTATCTGCATCCACACCGACTACACACTATCTTCCCTAATACCTCAGACAGATGTTGGAGGGGCTGCGGCCAATTAGGAGACTTCAGACATATTTGGTGGGACTGCCCGCACATTCAGCCATTTTGGAAGGAGGTCCTCGCCCAAATCAAACAGATTCTGGGATATCCGATCTCCAACACGTTAGAACACACGCTACTGGGACTCAGAGACTCCAACCTAAAGCACCAAACCCATGGAGACCGCTCCGTGATGTGGCTTTGCCTTGGGGCGGCCAAGATGGCAGTGGCCGCTGCCTGGAAAAATCGGAAGCCCCTTCCCTCACGCAGTGGCACGCCAGATTATGGCGCGCCTTGGCGATGGAACGAATGGCAGACATTGTGGAGGACTCCCGCACAGGTTTTGATTATATATGGGGGCCACTAGTCGAGTATCTCTCCGAGGGGCTGCCCCTGTTTGCCTGTGGACCAAGGCTGCGGGCTCTTCACCTCTTTCATATTTAGGACTCCCACTGACCTCTTCAAGGCCACGTCACGACGACTCCGATACCCACACCTCGTCAATCCTTTTTCAGCGTCCGGATTTAGCATCCCTAATAGTGCACTACTTTTTTTGTTGTTGTTTTTTTTTGTTTTTTGTTCGACCGTGACACCTTAGGTTTTTGTTTTTCTTATTGTTCGATTGTTGGGAGGGGGGTGGGGGGTAATGGTTGGGGGTAGGGCGGGACACGAGAATTGGACATGGACAATACGTGCTGATTGCCACTTACTAGTTCACACACTGTATTGGTTCCACTAGCCTACCGTACGAAGTGGCCGATAATCTGCATTGGGGTCCTCATCCCCTACAAGGGTTGTTGTATACTTGTATGCTCTGTTATCATTAAAACAAATAAAGAGATGTTTGATAAAAAGAAAAGGAGAGATAGACCGTATGGGAGGTTTGAGAGAGAGTTTAGAAGAACCCCTTCAGATAATGAGACCAGCACCAAACCCATGGAATTGGGTGCAGTAAGGTCTCCTCTTTCCAAAGAAGAAAGAGAAGCTTGTCGAGTGCATGAGCAGTGTATGTATTGCGGAAAGAAAGGGCACTTTGTGAGAGACTGTCCCTTAAAACCAAGGAGACAGTCATCTTTTCATTCGAACAAAAAGTGGCATTTTCAGTGATGCAAAAGGAATTTGAGAATGTTGAGGCTTCTGACTCTACCTCTTGCATTGCCAAAGGAGAAAGAGAGTGAAAGGTGCCTTCATTATTCATAGCAGAATCAAAAGAAACCGAATCACACATCCTAGTGTCCATGACATTACAGGATGGGGAAAAACAAAATTCCATAAGGGTTATGACAGATTCTGGGGCCACAGGAAATTTTATCGATCTGGGATTGGATTGGAAGCTGTATTTAAAGAAAAGATCTAGAGTATTACCTGAACAGGTGCTGGCAGTGGATGGTAAACCTTTGAAGTCAGGCCCTATAACGTAACAAACAGCACCTGTTAAATTGATGGTATTGGTAGAGAAACAATGGCATGTAGAAATCATATCATTGAAGCACCTCAATATGAGAATATTCTCGGTATGCCTTGGCTTTGGCAACATAACCCTACAATTGATTGGAAAAACAAAAAGATCCGATTCTAATCATAAGAGTGCATGACTTGTTGTTTGCAAGAATCTCCTTCTTATGTATTAGCTGTGGCTAGTTCTTTGCAGATAGCCACCGCAGCAGAAAAAGAGGTTTTACTCCCTAATTGTTATGAACAATATCAGGACGTGTTCAGCGAAAACAAGGCAGAAACACTTCCTCCTCATCGGGAATATGATTGTCAGATAGATTTGATTGAAGGGGCGACTATACCTTCCTGCAGAGTGTATGCTTTGTCTGAACCGGAAATCCTACATTTGAAAGAATATTTAGATCATTACACAGCCATTGAGTTAATCCATCCTTCCCGTTCTTCTGCTGCTTCCCCTCTTTTTTTCATCTCCAAAGCGAATGGGGATTTGCGTACTTGTATCGACTATCGCATGTTAAATAAAAATACCATAAAGAACAGGTACCCACTCCCACTCATTTCGGTGCTCCTGGACCAAGTGAAGAATGCCAAAATATATACCAAGTTAGATTTGAGAGGAGCATATCATTGGGTCAGAAAGGGGTGAGTGGAAGACAGCTTCCAAAACCAGGCATGGGCTGTTTGAATATATGGTGATGCCGTTTGGGTTATGTAATGCCCCAGCGGCTTTTCAATACTACCGGAATGATGTTTTGAAAGAATATTTGGACAAATTTGTTGTCTTATATATAGATGACATTTTGATTTATTCAGCAAACAGAACAACACACAAACAGCACGTCTTAGTATTACATAAATTACGAGAATACCAGTTGTTTTGTAAATTGACAAAGCATGAGTTTTACGTGTGGGAAGTGGAATTCTTAGGTGTGATGCTGTGTCTGTCTGGTTTACACATGGCTGAGAGTAAGGTGAAAGTGGTACAAGAATGGCCTGTACCTACTTGTGTGAGAGATGTACGGTGTTTTTTGGGTTTCTGCAACTATTATCGTAGATTCATACAAAACTTCGCACATGTGTCAGCACCTATCACAAGACTATTGAGAAAAAGAGTTCCTTTTGTATGGACCAACGATGCCACGGAAGCATCCTATTCCTGAAAAAGGCATTTAGCACTGCTCTAGTACTGATTCATCCCCAGCCAGAGGAACTGTTCATTGTAAAAGCAGATGCATCTGATATGGAAATCGGCGCAATCCTATCTCAAAGAAGCAACAAAACTGGTCAACTTCATCCTGTGGCTTATTTTTCGAAAAAGTTGAACCCGGCTGAGTAGAACTATACGATAGCCGAAAAAGAATTGCTGGCTATTAAAAAATCTTTTCAAGAATGGAGGCATTATCTGTGGGGGGCACGACACACAGTCAAAGTGTATACCGATCATAGAAATCTTCAGTTCATGAAAACAGCAAGACACTTATCACAGAGGCAGGTGAGATGGATGCTGTTTTTTGCTGAATATGATTTTGTGGTTATTTAACAGCCAGGAAATGAGAACAGAAAAGCGGATTCCCTTTCCAGACTAAATACAGACAGTAGTCCAAACAAAGAAATCAAAGATTCTATTATTGACCCTTCCAAAGTACTTTGTGTATTGAAAATCGAGGATTTCTTAGATGCAGTCAGAAAATACAAATCCATGCCAACTTGGAAGGAATGGGCTGGACAAGATGATCAAAGAAGTATTAAACAAGGATTACCTTTTTTTTTTTTTATTTAAATGTATTTCCCTTCCAAGGAATGTCAGAGGAATGCATTCATCTGGTACCATGAGTCACCTCTTGCTGGGCATCCTGGATATATAAAAAACATGCATTTGATGCAACAACATTTCTGGTGGGATTCCATGAGGAAAGATATAAAAGACTGGATAACTAGCTGTGAGATCTGTGCCCGAGCTAAAACTGACCAAGCAAATACTAAAGGAAAATGAATACATTTAACAACACCTAACCAACCATCGAAAAACATTAGTTTGGATTTTATCACAGGTGTGCCGGTCAATCAAGGTTTTACAGCGATGCCGGTGGTGGTGGAGGATAGCCTTACCAAAGTGGGGCATTTAATTCCGTGCAAGAATCTACCCACAGCAGGTCAAACAGTACAGATGATACTTACTAATGTAGTACATTTGCATGTATTTCCTGAAACTATCCTATCAGATTGAGGCCCTCAATTCACTGCTCATTTCTGGCAGGCGGGGGGTAAGGCATTAAATGTAACATCAGCTTTATCTACTAGCTTCCATCCCCAGACAGATGGACAAACAGAAAGACTGAATCAAACTCTGAAAAAATACCTGTGATGTTATGCGGATGAAGTTACGGAATCTTGGGTGTTTTTATTATGGCTAGCGGAATTGTCTTACAATAATGACTTGCATAGTTCTATCGGAACTACTCCCTTCTTTGCAACATATGGATACCATGCCAAAGTGTTACCCATCAATATTCCCATGGAGGTTGTTAATCAACCAGTAGTGATGACACAAATCAGAAACATAAAAAAGGTGCACAAGAAAATTCAGTTTCATTTAGATTGCGCAAAACAACAATATAAACAAGCATTGGCATAGCCAATAGGTCTCGCCTTTAGGACCTTATAAGTGTTTAGCCAAAGATATTGACTTTGCCTATGTCTTTAAGCTGTGCTGTACAGAAGTCTGCAGCATGCTGAAAAGTTATAATAAAGAAGTGTCAGAAGCATTTTTGTTACCTTATATATGACCAAGAAAGCATTATGTACAACTGAACGACCATATTAAAAAAGTATTAACAATAAATAATGTCTTGAGGTTTTTTTGTCCTTTCAATGCTGGCAACTTCTATCTGCCTGTCCCAATGGTTGCTTGTTATGGTTTTTATTGTTATGGGGGGGCATAAATAACAGGAGGGTGAAGGTTGGGAAATAGTACCTGTATAACAGTCAGTGAGAGAGTCAGTCAGTGAGAGAGTCAGTTAGTTAGTCAGTGAGAGAGAGAGTGAGAGAGTCAGTCAGTCAGTGAGAGAGTCAGTCAGTCTGTCGGTGAGAGAGAGAGAGAGAGTCAGTCAGTGAGAGAGAGAGAAAGAGTCAGTCGGTGAGAGAGAGTGAGTCAGTGAGAGAGTCAGTCAGTGAGAGAGTGAGTGAGTCAGTCAGTGAGAGAGTCAGTCAGTCAGTGAGAGAGTCAGTCAGTCAGTGAGAGAGTCAGTCAGTCTGTCGGTGAGAGAGTGAGTCAGTCAGTCAGTGAGAGAGTCAGTCAGTGAGAGAGTCAGTCAGTGAGAGAGAGAGAGAGTCAGAGAGTCAGTCAGTGAGAGAGTCAGACAGTGAGAGAGTGAGTCAGTCAGTGAGAGAGTCAGTCAGTCAGTGAGAGAGTCAGTCAGTCAGTGAGAGAGAGAGTGAGAGAGTCAGTCAGTGAGTGAGTCAGTCAGTGAGAGAGTCAGTGAGAGAGTCAGTCAGTCAGTGAGAGAGTGAGAGAGTCAGTCAGTGAGAGAGAGAGAGTCAGTCAGTCAGTGAGAGAGTCAGTCATTCAGTGAGAGTCAGAGAGAGAGTCAGTCAGTCAGAGAATCAGTGAGAGTCAGTCAGTGAGAGAGTCAGTCAGTCAGTGAGAGAGAGATTGAGAGAGTCAGTCAGTCAGTGAGAGAGTCAGTCAGTGAGAGAAAGAGTGAGGGAGTCAGTCAGTGAGAGACAGAGTGAGCCAGTCAGTCAGTCAGTAAGAGAGTCAGTCAGTCATTCAGTGAGAGTCAGAGAGAGAGTCAGTCAGAGAATCAGTGAGAGTCAGTCAGTGAGAGAGTCAGTCAGTCAGAGAGAGATTGAGAGAGTCAGTCAGTCAGTCAGTGAGTCAGTCAGTGAGAGAGAGTGAGAGAGTCAGTCAGTCAGTGAGTCAGTCAGTGAGAGAGAGTGAGAGAGTCAGTCAGTCAGTGAGTCAGTCAGTGAGAGTCAGTCAGTGAGAGAGTCAGTCAATCAGTGAGAGTCAGTCAGAGAGTCAGTGAGAGTCAGTCAGTGAGAGAGTGAGAGTCAGTCAGTCAGTGAGAGAGAGATTGAGAGAGTCAGTCAGTGAGGGAGAGAGGGAGAGTCAGTCAGTCAGTGAGAGAGAGTGAGTGAGAGTCAGTCAGTGAGAGAGAGAGAGTCAGAGAGTCAGTCAGTGAGAGAGAGATTGAGAGAGTCAGTCAGTGAGAGAGAGAGTGAGAGAGAGTCAGTCAGTGTGAGAGAGAGACAGTCAGTCAGAGTGAGAGAGACAGTCAGTCAGTCAGAGTGAGAGAGAGTCAGTCAGTCAGAGTGAGAGAGAGAGACAGTCAGAGTGAGAGAGAGAGTCAGTCAGTCAGTCAGAGTGGGAGAGAGAGACAGTCAGTCAGAGTGAGAGAGAGAGAGACAGTCAGTCAGTCAGTCTGGGCGTGCGGCCCCGAGGCTGGCGTGGAGAACTAACAGACAGCAGCAGAAAACGAGTTTACGCTGCGACGAAGACATCGGCAATATACTTCTGAGGGCAGGAAATCTGTGTGGCGGTAAGCCGGTGCGGGCCATGCTGAGCGTGTGGGGGCCGGAAGAACCAGAGCTCCGGTGGGCCTGGCCAGGCGGTCCGGGACTGTGCTGCGGAGTCGGACCCCAAGAAGAGGCGGCCTAGGAGGGGATCCCCAGGGCCCATGCTGCGACACTGTGCACCGGGGTGGGGCGCACCGAGAGCGGAAGAAAACAGTGGACGACCGGGCCTGTAATCGTGGCCGCTCTGGACCCTCACTAACTGTCTAAGTTTGCCTGCCATAAGGGACTACACCGAGTGAGGCAATACCTATAGGCCCCGGTTTGCAGCCGAGCGCTGGTGTGTGCCCGTCCGGTGTGCACCTGGCCTGTTGGCGGGTCACACGCAGGGGTGGCTGTCTGCGGCGGGCTGTGGCGTGCTGGACTGGTGCGCAAAGAGGGCGAGACCCCGCCGGGTTACACAATGCTCATGAATGCTGCAGAACACCACCTGATGCCATGTTGAAGAGACAACAGTGCTGAGAGCAATACTACGCAGCGACCGCAAGCTCACAACGTGCTGGCTAACTGATAAGCAGGACCTGCCTCAAAATGGATTGCCCAGAACTGCTGAAATCACTGAAAACGCTCAGGGCACATACCCTTCAAAAAATACCAGGGAGGGGCTCCAGCGGGCCGCGCGGCTGGGCGCCTTGGACACGGCTGCGGGAAGGTCTTATCTGTCGGAGGTGCGACTGGCCCAGTGCTGGGAGGCACAGCCAGAGGGTGGACTGGGGCAGCCTGTGGAGGGCGGCCGGCTGGTGCGGAGAGCGCGCAGGGCCCTGTTGGTGTGCAAGCCGAACTGCGGAGCCCTCTACTAACAAGCAATCCCTCTGGCAACATAAAAATGCAACAGCACGCATTGCACACCAAAAGAGACTCCACCAGCCATGGGCAAAACGGACATTAAGCAGCCCGAATTAACGTTTGACAAACGCACAACACGCCAAATGGAAGGGGGAACTGCGCCCACCACTGAGACTGGCGACTCTGAAACGGCTCCCACGCAGGACGACGAACTGAAATCCATGTTGAAGGACGTGAAGGCAAGCCTCAAAGCTATAGACTCTAAACTTGATACCATGGCTGCGCGCATGGACCAAATGTCACAGAGCGTCGAGAAACACGAGACCCGGCTCAACGCTATTGAAACAAGAATATCCGACTCGGATGACCGCCAAGCTGAGTCACACGAACAGTTACTCCATATGGACAAGGTCCTCAACCTGATAAAGGCCAAGAACGAGGACCTTGAAGCAAGATCTCGTCGCAACAATGTAAGAATTACTGGAATACCAGAGACGACGAACATTTCAAATATGGAGAAATACGTAGAGTCAATGCTGAAAGACTTAATCGGAAATGACCTTTCCAGCATGTTCTTGGTAGAACGAGCACACCGTACTTTGGGCCCTAAACCACCGACTGGGGCACCGCCACGCCCGATTCTCGCTCGCCTATTGAACTACAAAGCTAGGGATACTATCCTGCGAATGGCTCGCAAGCAAGGAACAGTACAATACCAAGGCAATAATATATCCTTCTACCTGGATTTCACCCAACTAGTACAAGCTGCGTGCCGTGAATTTACACCGGTAAAAAAACTGCTCCAGCAAGGCGGAATAAAATACGCCCTCCTCTACCCTGCCAAACTCAAAGTGCAAACTGATGGCAAGCCTCTGATCTTTACAGATGTTCGTGTTGCAATGAAATTCGCCAAGAAGAATGCAGGCCCACGCCCAAGTCCGAAGCGTACCACTGGAGATACCTCAGAAGATCGGCTGAGCGACCATGACTGAATGTGCAAACTCCGAACTCAGATAAGCTGGGACTAGCCATATATTTACTTTACCCAATCCTCCATCTATAACTAAAGAACCCTTCTGTATTCACACTAACCACAAACTACACTCTGAAACTGGGCTGTTAGATAGGTGTTGAGCTGATTGTAAAGGGATGCCAACCTATCCACATGTTCTGAACACAACTGGCTCGGCCACCCAGCCATAAACGGCAGGGGTGTTCGCCGGCGATGGGATAATTCCCGTATAGCCATTTGCGCTATCTCCTTATTCAAAAACACCTGTTTGGGGGGGTTGGTGTGGGAGGAGGGGGGGGGATTGTTGTAATGCTGCAAATGTTGTTATGTTTGTTAACATATGTTTAAAAACCCAATAAACAAAATAAAAAATAAATTTAAAAAATGGGCTGACCAGCATCGTAGAGATGGACCACAGTATCAATCAAGAGACAAAGTATGGTTGTCTACCAAAAATATCCGTTTCAAAGTACACCGTGTTTTTCATCCAAAATGTATTGGCCCCTACACTGTGATCCGACAACTTAATCCTGTGGTTTACAAGTTGAAATTGCCTAGTTCTTTACGTATACACCCAGTATTCCATTGCAGTATGTTGAAACCTGACAACCAAGCACAATGTAGGGCTGGTTCTTCCGATTCTTCGAGATGGTCATTTGGAATATGAAGTAAGGAGGATTGTGGATTCCAAATTCCGTAGGGATCAGTTGTGGTATCTAAATGGCTCACACCTCTCTGCAAACAATTGGGGACTCGCGATCACATTGAGCCTTGCGCATACTAAGATCGATCCAAGACATGTGATAGCCTGTTCAGTTGCAAAGTTCCTGGGCCATATGTGGGGCACAAGGAGGAAATTGATGCAAAGAGGAGGAGGCTGATAACTATGCACTTTATCTCCTAAAATCATAGTATGAAACTGTTACAAAGTACTTTTCGCCGGAAACGCACACGTTTGTGTGGCTGGTTCTCAGTATGACACCCCTCATAACTACCATGAAATCAGATCTCCTATGTTGGGCAACCTTGCCACATAATAGACTGGGCCTAGTGGCCCTATTCAAAATGATGATCTTGTCCCGATACCTTTATGCCTTCCAAAACTTCCCGTAATGTATCCCTAGCAGATGGTTCAAGGACCTCACGTCTGCAACATGCAATTTCTTGTGAGTAAACCGACCAACCTGCAAAGCATGAGCCAAATGTTGGACATCAGTCTACGAAGGCCGGATGAGCATGGCAGACCTATAAAGACACTATTGGGCAAAGCAATTACAAGTACTTAACAACTGGTTGACCAGAGGATGGGATGACCCAGCCTATCGGGCAGAGCTTTCTCTTCTCGGTTTTGAAAGACTTATGGGAGTACTGTATGGTAATCCCATCCCACAGTGTCTTACTGAATCCACCCAGGTAATCTTTCTGACCTGGCGCTCAGCACTGGGCTTTATCAGCTGGCAAGGCAAACTCATGCAACAAACCCCACTATGGACGGGGAGACACCTCCGCCAGGTGGCACAACTCCAGGATTTTGGAACCTAGGACAACCTAGGTATCACAAATCTAGGGGACGTAACACACAGGGACAACATTAGTTCATTTCAAGACCTCCAGTTCCAATACATCCTTGCCAGGACTCAGTTCTACAGGTACTTACAACGTAGGCATGCATTAGCCACATATGGAACAACATTGGCAGAGCTCCCAGAATATAAACCACTGGAGGCTTTGATTCTAATGGGTAAGCTGGAAAGAGGAGGGGTCTCTAGCATTTACCGCACACTGATTAACAACGCCCCTGATACACACACCCCCTGAGATGGAAATGGGAGGAGTAGGTGGGACCCTTTGACAATCTGGACTGGAGGCTGACACGCATGGCCCCCCGAGAGCTAGCCATACCCCCCAGACTAAGACTAATCCAACTGAACTATCTCCATTCTGCCTAACTTATACCCTGGAGGATGTGGCAGACCCACAAACTTCCCCATTTAATCTGCCTCCGATGCCCCCATGTAGACACGGATTTCTTTCACATGACCTCACTGCGTCCTCTGGTGGCAAACCACTGGAAACAGATTGCCCAGACTCTGACTCAGGTCCTGCGCTACTCAATTGAGCTGACGCTCCAGCAAGCCCTACTGGGGATCATTGATGACCTAGTAAACACCAGAGAGGGGTCAGATACCTAATAGGAAAGGCTACTTTTATCACCAAAAGAAACTTAGCGCGAAGATGGAGGTCGGCTAACCCACCTACACTTGCATGGAGATGGAGGTCGGCTAACCCACCTACACTTGCAGAATGGTGGAGGGGAATGGACTGGTCTGTGACACTTGAAGAGCCCACTTACAAAGCGAGGGGATGTCCCCATAAACACGTTCAGATTTGGGGGAAATGGTGGGAACAATATGGACTCCGCTCCTAATGAATGAACACACAACTTGAAATTGCTAATGGGTGGGGGAGTGGCAAAGCATGTCATAGCATTGTTTATGTTCCAATAAATATAAAACTAATACAATTGTTTATAAAAAAATTATGAGTGATACATGTCTCACTTGATGTAAAAAATAGCAGGTGAATCATTCAATGCTTTTGCCAGCCACCTGAAGGCTAGTGTCAAAGACTGAGAATTTACCAGTTACAATGATGAGAAGCCACTGAAATCGTAAATAATAGTTGGCTGTGAGTCATCCAGTTTTAGAGAAAGACTGCTACATAACACAAATAACGGAAGGACATATTGAGCATGGCACACCCATCTCAATTTGCGCATATACAGGCCAAAATAATTGTTCACTGACAATGCAATGTAGACTCATTTGATCAGATCTTCCTTGTCATAATCTTTCACGCTGCCCCCAATGACTGACCAGGGCTGTCCCTGATGCACCTATCAATTTTGATATGGTCGTCATTCGTCTACATTCCAAGCAGAATACAAAACTGTGGGAAGGAAGGCCATTTCTCAAAGGTCTGCAGATACGCAATCACCAGCCAAATGAACCATCTCAACCCTAATAGAAACACTGCACGTTACATTGAAAAATGCAGCCATGACTAGCAGATACAGACACTGTGTGAGAGAAATGTGAATGCAAAGAGGTCTGCTATCAGCTCACCTGTTTACACTGAACGCCCACCACTCAGGACTATGAAAATATTCTCTATTGGGATTCAGTCTCATCATTAAAGAGGATGACATGATCGAACGTATGATAGGCATAGATATTTCTGGCATGATCTTTCCTATCCTAATCAATAAAGGCACTTCTGTCAATGTGATGAAAGGATACAGTTCACCAAAATGCCAAACGGTATTTCTCTTCAACTTGACTAATATCCACATCTTTGCATACAGTTCACACAAACCAATAGGAAAGCCAACAAGGGTTGTTTTCACACTTTACTAGCAGATAAAGGCAAACATCAGGAATTTCAAATGTTTGGTATGATGATATATGCCAAGACAGGGCACATGCTGAACTTCCATACAAAACTGAAGCTTGCCGTCGGTATTGCCTCAACTAGTTGCACAAAATGAAATGTCCGAACACCCAGATGTCACCATCAACCTTTTCTGTAGGCTAAGCATTATTATTATTATCAGCATTTATAAAGCGCAACTAACACCCTACGGGTACCCTGGCGCTGTGATAGGAGTGCCTGTCTAAGTGTAAATACCAGTGGAAAGCACTTTACTAAAAGAAAAAATTAGCAGGATGTAGATAGGCCAGCTTGAGGGTAGAGCCAGGTTTTTACCCTTTTTCTAAATTATCAAAGACCAACAGATGTGTCTGCACGTACATGAAAATGTGAAGCCAGCGGCACAGCACGTCAGCAGCATACTATTCAACATTCAGAAACAGGATGAGACCAATATCCACAAGACATCATTGAACCTCTGAAAGGACCAATACCATAATTGCCTCCAATTGGTCTAGTGCCAAAAAGACAGCATGGCATGCAGAACTGCATACATGCACAAGAAGTCTTTGATGTAAAGAATGACCCCACTGTTGCCCACAGAAAGAACGCAACTGGCACCTCAGTTCAACATGGACAGAATTGTCACTCCAAACACATGATCTGTAATATCCTCAGGGAAGCACTTCTAAGGATTCAATAGAATTGATCTGAAGATACAGTCTTCAAAGGGAAAGTAAAAGAGGCCACTGAAGGATTTAAAGAATATGACCAACACTAAATCATTAATTAAGTTATCAGTGAAAGTAAACAGCAGGATACACGAACTCTTCTGCTAAAGGTCGAAAACACAAGAATACATTATGTTTCATAATTAAATCTCATGAAGGGCGCTGCCATATCCAGATAATTCTACAAAACACTGGTATATACTAGTAAACACTAACACAAAAAACATCATGTCCTTTCAGAGAGAATCGAACCTAAAAGGATGACTCTACTTTTGAATTCATATACACAAGAAAACATTCTTCTTACCCTAACAACCAAAAGGATTCTTTAAATGCCACAATTTGGGCAATTGGAACGCTGTTTTTTCTGCCTGGGGGCACAAACTCTGAATCTTTTTCTCTCCTTGGTGGGACCGTTGTCCCAGAGACTGTGCCTACTTGCCCAATTGTGCTTTCAGCCCCAGGAGCCATCTTCGCATCCCTGCTTCGGGACCACAAAGTCCAGGGTGGACAGCGCCGCCACCTGCAGCCGCTAACGAGGGGGAGGCGCGAGGTGTCAGCACGCGCATAAAACGCAGCCTCTCCCCCCGCGGCGCGGGATGCTGGAACGCTGTTTTTTCTGCCTGTGGGCACAAACACTGAATCTTTTTCTCTCCTTGGTGGGACCGTTGTCCCAGAGACTGTGCCTACTTGCCCAATTGTGCTTTCAGCCCCAGGAGCCACCTTCGCATCCCTGCTTCGGGACCACAAAGTCCAGGGTGCACACCGCCGCCACCTGCAGCCACTAACGAGGGGGAGGCGCGAGGTGTCAGCACGCGCATAAAGCACTGCCTCTCCCCCGCGGCGCGGGACGCTGGAACGCTGTTTTTTCTGCCTGGGGGCACAAACTCTGAATCTTTTTCTCTCCTTGGTGGGACCATTGTCCCAGAGACTGTGCCTACTTGCCCAATTGTGCTTTCAGCCCCAGGAGCCATCTTCGCATCCCTGCTTCGGGACCACAAAGTCCAGGGTGCACAGCGCCGCCACCTGCAGCCGCTAACGAGGGGGAGGCGCGAGGTGTCAGCACGCGCATAAAGCGCTTGCCCGTCATTGCCAGGAAGAGGCAGGGCAGGGCCTCCCCCCTTGAGTCTGGGTTCTGAGGACAACAAAACTGGTAGGACTTTCTGGATACTATCTAACTTCATTGGGAGCAGCTGGTGGAACCAGGGATAATGCAAACAGGCGATACACCTGAAACAATTTGTGGTTTTTGATTAACTCTGACACCTAGCTGTTCACCAACAGACTGGTTATTTTTTAACTTGACCTTTGGGACTGTATTCATCTTGTATCTTTTTGTATTGTTTTTATGATTGTGCGTTTGGGGCGTCTTGGGGCTGCCTGATCTCCCTGGACCTACCTTTGGGATAATCTGATATTGTTTTTTTTTTCTTTTTCTCCTTTATTGTAGACATGGAGAAGCGTGGCTGTGTAGCTAAAAAACATCCTCCGGTGTTAATACCGGCCCCACTCCCTCAAACTTCGATTGATAGGATGCTTCAGAGAGCTATAGGGGTAATCTCGACTGAAATAGAGCTTACAGAGAGGCGGTTATCCCTAACCCCAGACATATTTCTTCAGTCTTCTGAGTCACCAATTTCTGAACCATCTAGCCCTGGATCTACTTTTGGTCCACTAGAATCCTTGCCTGGTCCAAGCGAGACATTGCCACCACCCTTACAACATTCCCCAGTAAAGCCAACAACCCGTAAAGGCAGAACAACTACTGCTCTACCTAAGGTCGTTAGGCGTAAAACGGGTAATGGGACAGGAACAAAGAAAAGGATTAGTCCAGAAATTATTTCTAGTGAGGGTGAACAAGTCAGCCTTGGGGGAGTGGTAGAACCACCCTCCAACTCTTACAAAGATCCTGACTGTCCTTCATGGGTGAGGAATTTGATAGTGGAACTAGAGGCTCAGATGAGAGCCATTGTCAAGGAAGAACTAGCGCTCCACCTTGGGAATATAGCTAGTGGCCAGTTGCCTGCTCTGAGCGTTCAGGCTAACCCTACGGTTAATATTTTACCGGCTGTAGTGGAGAAGAAAGACTTTAGTTCACAGACGGATAGAGCAGGGCAACCCCCTTTAGATAGATGTGGCTCCTCCAGCGCTCCACCTTGTTCAGCTCTAACGAGTGCTGCCAAGGCAGCGGCTCGCAGCACTGTGCAAGAGGGAAATACTCACTCTCATTGTGAGGAACCTGGCATTCACCAGGTCCAAGCATGGAGGACAACTCCTGGCTCCAGGAGCCTCACTATTGAGAACGTGAGCTCCCATCCTGCTCCTAACAATGAAGGCCCACGTAGAAGCAGATTTACCTATTCTGACCAGATGATAGAGAGGGAAAGGCCTAACCCTGCAGAGAGTGAGAACCCAGGTCCAGTCTTATCGGCTACTGCAACAATAGATCTACCTCTAGCCTCACTCCCCTATGTTATAGTCTTAACCGGTGTACCTGAAATTAAACTAGGCCAGAGAGAAACACAGTTGGAATTGAGGAATAAGTGCCTCTTTTGGCTCACCAGGCATGGACAGTTTCCCTATGACAGGGCAGGTGAGATTTTACTAGTTCGAAGAGTGGGTTGGGTTGGTAAGAACCCCAAATCAATTAAAGGAGACTGTATAGTTATTAATTTTAGTAATCTCAAGACAGTCCAAATCCTGGCTGATCAGTTCTCCTGTTTATATGCACCGCTTATAAGGATACAACCACACACCCTGGACTTTTTTTATTCTTGTAACTATCCACCACCCTGGACCCCTTGCACTAGAGTTCCAACACACTGGCTCCAATCCCATCCAACATTAGGACAAACTCCCAGACACCAGTATAATGTTGCAGTAGCAAATAGGTTTGGGGCCCTTGAAGAGGTGGATTGACTTATGATACCATCTGATCTTACTCCTAGCCGTGGGTTATGGGGGGATAATAGAGAGTCTAAATCGAAAAACATTGGGATACAGCCCCAGAGTATTGTTGGTGTGTCAGTAGATGCACCAGGAGAGTCCCAACATGAATTTCATCAGGGATCTCAAGGTTACGATGGTGTTACCCTAGATGTGTTGAACAATCCAGCCCCTCTTAACCCTGATCTTATAACTTCAAGTATGGTTAGGAATGGTTCCCTAGTGGAAGTGGGTGCCCCAGACCCCGGGTTTGAGCCAGAGACCACACAAACCCCTAACCCCTCTGGCCATAAAGTATATGATGTAACTTTGAACTTAGGCCACAAACTGAGGGTCTTGAAGTGGAACATCGCTGGTATCAAAAGTAAACTCCAAAACCCTGACTGGAGAAAATTTGTACAAGATTATGATGTGTGTATGTTCCAGGAGACTTGGGCAAGCGTGGATATTGTTATGAGGGGCTATGTAACTTTTAATGTGCTAGCCACTATGGGGGGCAGAGGCAGACCATCGGGGGGCCTAGCCACGTGGGTTGCTACACATCTGGACTGTACTGTTGGACAGTTGAACACTTCATCTGATGACATCCAGTCTACCCTCCTTACTTTTTCTACCAGGACAAAAATTGCCTTTATTAACATCTATTCACGCCCGGTAACATTCGCACAGGAATCCCCGACTATAGATATGCTTACCACATTTATCGAACTAATTCCCCCGAATACTAGGATGGTAATAGGAGGTGATTTTAATTGTCAATTTGAGCCTCTAGCCCTTCCTATTGACTCTTCCCTTACTGTTGAGGATTCCCTTTGGTTAATCCCTGAACCGCAAATTCGTCCGGTAAAGGCCTGGACTCCCTTGGTTCTCCAGATCAGTGCAGTAACAATAACTCACGCGCTAAGGGCATGTAATGGTCGTACCAAGTCAGACCAACCAGGGAAGCCTACTTTTAAGGGCAATCATCCTTACTGGATTATATCCTAGTGGAAGCAAGCATATGGCACTGGGTTGTCGACGTTGCTGTCTTGCCGAGACACGACAGTGACCATAATGCTCTGGTACTTGACCTCAAGCTTCCCGATCTTCACAGTCCCTCAATTACTAGCTCCTTCCCTGGAAGCAATCTAATACTAGCCAATAACAGAAGGAGAATTAGATGGAAAACCCTGAAGAAGTCACCAGGCAAGGCTGCTGCCCTTTATTCTTTAATTATTTCACCTTTATCGGCAATGGAGGAGGCTGCTCAGACACTCAATTCTCCTGATACCATCGCCCAACTCACGGCTATACACGTGGATCTGACCACTAGCCTGACCAACATCTTCAATCCTCTGATGCACTCCAAGGGTAAGAGGAGCCCTAAATCCACTTGGTTTAATAATTCCTGCCGAATGGCAAAGGGCGCCCTTATCGACGCTATAAAATGCAAAGATAGATCCCTGATAAAAACAAAGAGGGCTCTATATAGTAATAGTATAAAGCTAGCCAAAAAGAACTGGGAGCTTGAAAGATGGGATGCAATCAAACAGGCACTTACTAACCGGGATATGAAGGCGTTCTGGATCCTGGTTCGTACAGATAGCTCCATAGAGAACTCACCTATTGAGCCGAACATCGCTGCAGACGCCTGGAAACTTCATTTCCAATCGCTGTATTCCACAGAGGACACTATAGAGCTCATTGAGGGAACTTTGCCAACTGCAGTAGGGAATCCCCTTGAAGATGATGTAGGGTTCACTCTGACTGAAGTGTTGAGCGCAATTGGGAAGCTTCCCCTTGGAAAGGCCCCCGGTTTAGATAAGATCCCTGGGGATTTATTTCGGGAACAACCCAATATCTGGGGCCCCTATCTATGGGTAATTTTTAACGCCATTTTAAATGGCATGAAAATCCCGGATACCTGGCTAGGGGCTGAAATGTTTCCAGTATTAAAGAAGGGCTCACCCCTCCTGCCCACTAATTATAGGCCAATCAGCCTGATTGACGTAACTCAGAAGCTGTTTGCCAGGATTGTCCTGGAGCGCCTCCAGTCCTGGGTGGACGAGTGCGAAATTCTGAGTGCGTACCAGGCTGGTTTTCGTAAAAATATTTCTACTATTGACCAAATCTTCAGGCTCCAATTATTATATTGGAAGTCGGTGACAATAGAGGGTGGTAGCCTCTATTTGATCTTCGTTGATCTTAAATCAGCCTTTGATTTGGTACCTCGTGACAAATTGTGGGTGGTTTTAGAGCAAATGGGCATTCCGCCCTACTTGCTGTCTTTGATCAAGCGCCTGCACACTGGAAATTTTGCCCAGGTGAGATATGGGAAATATGGGGAACTAACCCCACGTTTCCCAGTAAATAGAGGTGTAAGGCAGGGGTGTGTTCTGGCCCCCACACTGTTCTGTCTCTTTATTAATGCTCTGGTGGACCAATTAAATGAGGTAGTTAATGATGCCCCAATGCTGGTTCGGGACAAGGTGCCAGGAATGATGTTTGCGGATGACACCTTGTTACCATCCAAGTCTCCCATGGGTATCCAAAGGATCCTTGACAGCTTCTCCTATTTTGCAAAGATCAATACATCAAAAACCAAGTATATGGTTTTTAATCCAAGGAAAACATCTCGTCCAAATCCCTCCCTAAATGGCACCCAGCTAGAGAGGGTAGCTGTCTTTGATTACCTTGGTGTTACGCTGTCAGAAACATTTGGATGGGGCCCGCAGCAAGAAAAGGCAGGCTTAAGGCTATCACAGATGGCTGGGGGAATAGTAAAATGATACATGAACTCATCAGTTAGGCAGCCGGGCCCGTTGGCCGAGATTTATAAAGTCCAAATCAGGAGTGCTATAATGTATGGGGCAGAACTTTGGGGTCATCTTCCTGCAGGTGGACTGGCTAAATCCGAGAATAAGTTTATGAGGCAGCTCTTGGGTCTACCGCCAAGCACCCCTCTCATCCCCTTACGTATGGACCTCGGGATCAGACCCATAGAGGAGGAGATTGGCCTGCGACCCTTGATTTTCCGGCGTAGGCTTTGGGCGACCCCCGAATTAACAGCCTACCAGTCCGAACTCAAGGCGATTCTGGGACTCCCAGCGGTGGGAAAACTATCTTGGTTTGTACATATAAAAGATTTGTGCTTTAGACTAGGTCGGCCAAACCTATGGACCCACCCTGAGGAAGTGTCCCCGATAATATCGCGGCTAGAACTAGTTAAAGCCTACAGACTGCTTAGACTGGCTGAAATTCAGGGGAGCATAAAACTAGGCCGCCTAACCTCTGACTTCCTCAATTTTAAAGACCAGTACCTATTTGAGTCATTCCTCGATGTTGTTCATCCATTTATGGCGAGGAAACTATATACTCAGTTTAGATTGGGCTCCCTGCCGGTTCATGCATTTACAAGCAAATGGTTAAAAGCTTCTCCCACTGGATGTCCTGCTTGTAACTGCCAAGAAGAGTCAGCCATTCATCTTTTCTTCTTCTGTCCTGGCTATAATGTAGCCAGGAGGTACTGGCTCTTACCACTATGCAGAAACTTGGGGTATAGGCAGTGTCTGGAGGTCTTTAGAGTTTTGAGAGCTGATACTCATCCTCTGATTGTTTTTGCTGTGTCTCGTTTCCTCAACTCTATGTGGCATAGGTGCCGTAAGTTCTTAAATTCCCCCCGCATATGCTAAATGTCCCTTTTGTACTCCTAAAGTTTTAATACTATCAATTTATAAAACCATTGTTTTAACCTCTTTTTAAATTTTAATATTTTTTTTAACTGTTATGAAATTTGATTAACTCATTTGTATTCTGGTTATATTTTGTAATGTTTACTGATGTTTTTATTGCCCAAATTTAGTGATGTATGTATTTTATCTTCTGCTTTTATGGTCTATAATGACCGAAATAAAGCTTCGAAATGGAAATGGAAAGCTGGGGGAACACAAGAAGACAATCTTTAACTATGCATAATTCAACATTTGTTAATCTGCAATAGTAGTCTTGTAATTTATATCACCTTGCAAACGCAACTATGTCAGCAGTACCATCAGCCCTCTAAAAACTAAAATAGAGGATCAGTACTGGAACATATAAAAGGCAGATACCAAACTTTCTTTGGTTGAACATTTCATAAATATTCATGAGCTTCAGAGAAAATTCACCTTTGCTACAACTGACTCAATACAAAAAGAATTAGAGGTGGTGACTGCCTAATGTATTGAGACTAAGAAATAGGAAGAGTGAGTGGACTTTATGGATAGGCATGGTTAATCATGGACTGAATAAAGATGCAGAGCTAAGCTATTAGCTACTTTAAAAGAGAACTTAAAGAAACACACTTCGATATTAGTATATTTCAAAATATCCATATCTGTAGATGCTGTAGCGCAAGATCAAATTATAAATCTCAATTATAGGGTACTACATGACAAAGCTGAACTCCTTAAACTAGAACACCACTGGGGAAACCTAATAGGTACAGATACTACAAAAGATACTGCAAAATATCACCTGATTGAACCAGGTACTTGGACTACTCTTGACATTGATAAGATATCAACTTGAATCAAATCGATTTTTTTTTTTTTACAAATCTATTATCACAGAGTTTCCAAGTGTCACTAGTTGTCAAGAACTATGTGAGTACTCGCCAGTCAATTGGAGCGCCAAGTTCCTCTCATATAAGAGTATAAGAGCAAGACAAATTATTAAACCTCAGTGGAAAGTTGGCACTTCATGGCTTGGCTAAAGAAATTGGTGCCTATGATCACCACTACATCAAAGGAGACATTGTAACTGTAGGTTCCATAAACCATTCAAAGCCTGAAGCCATTGGTAAATATCTCATTTTTTCAATCAAAGATGGCAGCATTGTCATTAGGTGTAAATGTGTTTTTTCATTTCCAAAATGGTGCCCACCTTTCAAACAAGACGTCCCGGGTCAGGAGCAATAGCATAAAAGGCTACTCAATGTACTGCTATGGCTGGCATGTGTACACTCTCTGTGGTCTCTGCATCTCAACCCAGTTCACACTTACTTCTCTTGTGCGCACGTTGTTGTACCTTTGGGTACTTACCTTCTCTGATGCTCTTGGCTACAGTTTGATTCCTGCTGCCTTCAGTATTCAGAATCTTCCTGGTCCACCAGTCTTCCATCTGTCTGCCCATTCCTTCTTCTGGTTGGTCACTATTGTGCACATTGTCTGTCGATAGTTATTTGCAATCCCAAATATTTATAATATATAAAGGTTGCCAGTTCATATATCCGACAATTTGTGTGACTCTGTATACCTAGATGGTTGTACTGCCTAAGAAGTGTTGCAGTACTTGAAGATCTTGTATCAGGGCCAGTGTTTCTCTTTCCTACCCCTTCTTCCTATCATTCCAGCATCAGAATAGTCGACTCTTTGGAGATAAGGTGCTTGTCTGTTGGCATCCAAATTTCTAGTGCTTGTGACATATCCTGACACAAGTGTTCATGGGCCACAAGCTTGCATTTTCAGTAGGCAATGAAATTGACTATATATTTTCTTGCTTCAAATATTTAAATCTATATTTACTGCAATAGTGTGGAGAATGTGATGTTCATATCCTCCCTATAATCTCCCCAGTGTGGAGGATTTCATTTTATAGCCATTTACATCCCCAAACTTGAGCTGCAATAGAAGAGATTCCCTACAGTCCATCACGTTTTCTCTTAGCTGTGACACAAGTGTGCTAGGCATACTGATGTAACATCTGGTGAAACTGAAAGCAAACAGATTCTTTTATGTTCCAGCTGCTTTCAGAGTGATATAGTTCAGCCCCCTAGCACCAATCACAAGGGGGGTGGTACCACTTTAAAGGGGAGAGTCACCCCTTTCCAATGGCACTGTTCCCTGGTTGATCTCTGCTTGTGGATCACCATAAGAGGGTGATCCCCAAGCAGGGACAATCACTAGTCACCAAGGATTTCAAAAGTAGGGAAGGAGGCCCGCAGACATTGCTCTGACCACCCACCAAAGTCCCCAACATTTACCCTAAATCTGACCACCCCAGAAGGCAGAAAACCCACTAGACACGAGGACTGTTTTTTGTAATGAAAGGAATGGGGTGGGTGACAGCATGTCCTGTCTTCAGGCGGCAACCCCACCACTAAAGCCTCAACAGTCATTCTGCCCCACTGGGGGGACTGGGCTGTTAACTGCCAATCTGTCTGCCTGGGATGGAGTCCCAAAGTCCATTAGATACCAGGGATACGTTTAAAAAAAAAATGGAGAGGGGTGGGGCTGGCTGCTCCCCCGAGCAGAAAGCCTACCAAGTACTTAAAAATAAAATACTTTAAAAAAAAAAATGAAGAATGTGGTGGAGCGCTGGGCCATCTTAGCATCAAAGCCGACCCCTGGATGCCAGGCAGTTTCTCTCCACCGGGCAAAATGTGTGCATTATCCTGTCCCTGCCAGCCCATATATCAAAATGACACCAAAAGAAATCCCAGTTTCTTTTCACTTGCCATGGAAATAGCTGCAGGGTACCTACCAACAGTTTCCTTTCTGATACCTAGAGACCCCGGGAAATCCAGGATGGTTTTGCTTGCGTGGGTACCTGTACGTTTACTTTCTCAGAATGCCCTGCAAATCTCAAAAGTCCAAAAGTGTATCCATGTGAAGACCACATTGAAACTACATTAACTTCATAAACAGGAACACACAGACATTTTCCGTCCCGTACAAGCTGACATGATAGCTTCCAAACACTTACACACACGTGTAAACACTACAAATTTGGTGGTCCGTGTAGTCGCGGGTCAATCGGGGTACACTCACCTAACCTTCAATGAAAGTGAAACCGTACCCATTGCATACAAATCTCATTTGTACACAAACGCTGAGATGCATTTTGCATCCACAGAACAAATACTGACAGCAGTACAGACTGCTGTAGTGAGAGAAAGAGCACTAACTAGCACAGGGGAGACGCATAATTGTCGTGACTCAAGTACCAACCTTAGAGGCTGTTACCAAAGCAAGCGTTCCAAACGCAAAAGCACTGCATCTGCGATGAATACAATGGGCTAATTTTCTCACTGCAACAGATGTAGACTACAAATTTGATTCTACATTAAAAACACAAGCATTCCTGCAGTACGAACAAGAATATCCTCTCCCGAATGAAATAATGCCTCTAGGTCAGTATGAATACATCATTTATTCTGACGGGTCTGCCCTGCCTGCCGTAGGAAGTAAACAGCAATACAGCGCAGCATGTGCGATTGTGAAAGGACATATAAGGGACGGCAAGTTCCGTCCTAACAATACACAGACTCTAGGAGATTGCACGGCACAGCTGGCAGAACTAAAAAACCTGATACTGGCACTACAAAATACGGATCGGGAAATCCCCACACTCATTGTGTGCGATTCGTTTTACTGTATTCAGTCATCCAATAAATATCTTCACTATTGGGGACAGAATGGGTTTAGAGATTCCAAATAAGCACAAGTTGCTGTGGGAACAAGTGGCAGAGCTGAAAAAAGGCTTGCCAAGGGCTCATGTAATTCACACATTGAGTCATCAACGTGCTGGCGTGGACGTTTTAGGGAATTCACTGGTTGATGAAGCCGCCAAGGCGACAGTGAGAACTGCTGCCACTGCTGCAATCACTTGTTCTAGTACGAGAATAGATGGACAGATAATGATAGCTGTGAACGACACGCGCAACAACAGCTCAGCCTTGTCAGAAGGTTTTCAACTCAAGTACTCCAACAAGTTAGAGGCGCAAAACATTCCGTATGCTCAAATTCCAGGAGTGGGGGATAGAGTACTACCAAACATGGTTCGCATATTAGGATTAATTCTAGCTGCACACAAGAGTCTGGGCTCAGCACACACAGGTATCGCTGCAACTATTTCACTAGTGAAACAGCGTTATTGGTGGCCAGGTCTCACAAAACAGACCAGGGGTTTTGTCCTTAAGTGCGACATCTGTCAGCAGATGAAAGGTTCCCCGTAGCACGTCCACCACAAACACCACTACTGATTTCAGCTAGACCTCTCGCATCTGTCTATTTGGACCACTGCAGCCTCTTACAATATGACGAGGCTTACAATGATATATTGGTGGCAGTGGATTCATGCTCTAGATTCCTGTGGGTTTGGCCCCAGCGCTCGGCTGACGCCCGAACTGTTATAAAGGATTTGCGAGTCTTCATAGGGACATACGCAATTGGCACATTACATTCTGACCGTGGCCCTGTGTTTAGCTCTCGGGCTTACAAAAAAGCCATGGGAAGTTTGGGTGTTGTATTGCGGTACTCCTCTCCGTATCATCTTGAGGGAAATTAGATTGTGAAGAGGAAAACCCGGGACTTAAAGCAATCCTTAACAGCAAGGGTATTAGGCTCGGGTGGCAGTTGGGTCAATCACCTACATGGGGTACAGAGGGCACTTAATAACATGCCAAGAAGTTCCCTGGGGGGGCCGTACTCCATATGAAGTCCTGTTCGGGACTAGAATGTGGGTCCCGACCTTGATTGTGGCAGCACAGTGGCGGATGAAAAACCATTTGACATCAATGATCGTTTGACTGTTTTACAGGAACTCAATGAATTCCGGGCATTACAAAGCAACGTCCAAGTAAAACGCGCCACCTCTGGGGAAGTGAAAGCTGTTCCGGCAAGACTTGCCTGGGTCCTGAAGATTGGGGACCCCGGTCAGAGAAAAGATTGTGGCTCAAAAATAATTTGGGCCATCACAGACCGCCTGTACCTGTCCTGGCTGTCGAAGGAACAAGAACAGTACTTCTTCCGCCTCTTGCTGGCAAGAAAGAAAAGAGATTAATCTCAATTGATCTGATCAAACCACACTATGTGGCCGATACTCAATAGTAGGCCGCGTGGGCTCCTGGGTAGGTATCGATCTCCTCTCGCTACCATACAGGAAGTTCATACAGAAAGATTAATAACCTTTGAAGATTCTACTCTACGAGGTGAGGGAGTTACCAACAATGGAATGGAACTCATACCTGTTGAAATGGAACAACAACAAAACACAAATGAAACACAGATCTCAATTCGGCCTAATACCAACATCTATGTGAATATGTCTCGAAACGAATCATCTGCCAGTTCTACAAAACCTGCTGAGCTACCAAAGATAGATCGAACTGCGTCTGGCTACTTCATTGATTTTGATACTTTCTCATTGGATCCAAGTGAACCCAAGTTACCGCCACCGCCTGTTTCCCACAAACAACGAATTCGTGACTTCTACCTTTGGCTGAAAACAACTCACTTTGTTTCTCCCTGGCTACAGCTCTGGATTCCAATTTGTCTACTGTTCCTAGTCCTCTGGATAGGTGTAGTGACTGTCTTTTTCCTGCTCCTGAATGGACATTACCTCCCAGAACGCTCCGCAGTACAACATGTGAACTTCGTCCTGAAACTGCATACATCATTATACCGTGAACAGAGACCTGTCGTTAGAGAACATTACAGCAGTTCCGGTTCCTGAAGGAATAGTTTGGGACAGAGTTTCATATGATGTATATGGTCCAACTGAACTTTTAAAAATACCACACTTATTTAAAATTTCTTTGAGTGATATCATCACCTTTAGTACTTTCTCTGATGATTAGGACTTTGAAACTGTATATACTATGCTGTCTTATTTAGAACAATCAGCTGCATTTTCAAATGATGAATTGTATGATGATTCATCTAACTTTGATACCATGTTTTGTTACCAACACTATGGTCACCATTTCTTGTACAAAGCAAGTATCCTACGTAATGTCTTCTCTTACCATCAAAGGGAACATTGCCCTACACCGCCAAAAGGTAGTTCACAAACATTTGCACAGAAGTTTGCTTATTTTTCTGGGTTTAACACTTCAGACCCGACCTCTTATTACTATAAGGTTGCACCTACACCTGCAAAGAAAAATATGCTCACCAACACAAAGCTGATATACTTTGCTTCCTTTATTTCCCAACTGTCTTTACAGAGTTTCGACTTTTGAAGGGACACTATAGACACAAAATCTGTCTGGGGGACTAAAGATTGGCATGTTCCTTATTTAGAGCATGCCTCATACCACATCAGACTATCTTTCTGAACGGCACAGTACAACAGACTTCCTGTCTTGGGTTAGCCAAGATCAAGGACTTGAACACACCTCGGATTCCCTTGCTTACACACTTTGAGGGTTGGCAAACTTACACACAACATAGTGAGGATACACTGTATGCCATACTACACAATGGTTCTTACAATTCATCAGACCCCAATGGGATTGGACGGCTGGTTTGGCCTATCGGCACAAATAGGTGTCAGTCAAGATTCAAGGGTACCACCGAAGGATTTAGTATCCATAGGCCTGACCAGCGCTACGGACAAACAGAACACACAGGGGTGTTGACATCTTACAGTGTTGGGAAGTTATGCCTAGAGTGGCTAGAAACCTCAACACTGTCCCAGGTGAAACAACACTTGTCCTTACTCTCAGATGACATGGATCTTAGGGATTTTTGTTAGGTATCCAGAAGCCACGTCAAAAGTGCTTCCTTTATGTTATTTACAACGAGGTATGGAAAATCTCCCAGCAGGAGGCTGCTGAGAGATTAACATAGAAAAGGCTTTGGCAGTGGTTGGAAATGGTATGACCACACTATCATCCAGGATTTATTCACTGGACAACATTGTGTCTTCTGCAATAGATATAATGGAACAGGATTTGTCTATATTACAACATGGACAATCGCAATTGCGATACATTCTATTATTGAGCTAGATGCTACACTCATTGCGCTCTGATCACGTGCCCTGGCGGTATATCAACAGTACAGTTTTCTGCATACAATCTAACAGAAAGACAGACAACAATTGCACAAAGAGATGCAAAATATACAATGCTGCACATTGAAAAATTGGACCAATCACCTTTTACCGTGGCTGAGTCACCTTCCGAGGAATAGTTAATCCTTGGCCATATTACATTGCCGGTCACAACATTCCAATTTAATACTGTCTACAGTATCACCAGGTAGGCAGGTATTAGGTGTTGGGACAGGGATACATACATGAGTCTTGGGATTTGCCATACAGATTTAGATGCAGGAATGGGGACACTGAAGTTTTCTCAGCGGTTAAGACTGTGAGAGTTCTTTAAGTCGGTCTCTAATTTGTCATGATATGTTGCTTCACGGAGCCTGTAATGCTTTGGTTGCAAACCTATCATGTCACTTGAAAGGATCCCCAGCTGCTGTGATTCATCCGGTGTTCAAACTGCTCTCAAAAGGGAGTTATTTGATGTTGAATGATCAAGGTTGTTGTGGGATGGTAGCAGGCAACGCATATCTGGTCACAGTAAGTTCCAGGGTTACTTGTTGTATGCAAGTATTGTTTCCACCGACCCACACAGTTAAGGAGGCGACGCTATGGCCTTCATTAGATATTTCCTTTATACGGTTTGATTCTCTAAGCAGACTGAAAGCCATGCTTTTACAGAAGGATGTAGCCTTAACCTCGGCCCAAGAGACTTTTGATCTCCAGGTTGCAAGGTCTTCATCTGAGATACAGGCACTAGTCCGAGCAAACTTCCCGCTCCATTTCGGAGAAATGGTTCATCGTATCTTTAACATGTCTGATACGAGGGGGATCGTGCACCTACTTAAGAGCATAGTTCTGGACTATTGAGCACCTTTCAGACAATCTTCGGAGTTATTCCAGCATTTGTACACTCCGTATTGGGAAGCGTTTTTTGGGGAGACTTCCATGGTCCTACTACTTGTAGTGGGTATCATGGTTTTAATTTTCCTGCTACGCAATGGACGGCCCAGTTTCCAAAGAGATGGAAAAAGCACTCCTGGTGCAATGTTGCCGTGAACGCATGGTACTCCATCTGGACACACCTCGGCTTCGGGAGCTAAGCGAGCATTGGTTTCTATCGTTCAGACCAGTCTGGGTTGACTGCATCTTGCCTGTGCTCCCCTGCCTATTCTGCAGATACGAATGCGTGTTGGACATGTGTATGACTTTTCCATCTGTTGCGCCACCGGACGTAGATGTACTACTGGACCCCTTAAAGGCCCACGTATTACAGTGTCCTCAGCATATTCCCATGTTGATGAAGGCATTCTTAGAGCCTCCACTGGATGCTTCAGCTCCTGTCGGAACAGACACCGGCTCTACAATAGACACACAGATATTGAGTGTTTCCTTAGCGGCTGCTGCGGGAACTGAAGATGATCACCTTTGCTCCATTGACCTGATACAAGAGGTGTTACAGGGACCGTCGTCTGCGAATGCGAATGACAGTGATGTTGCGTCTCCAACACAGGAAACATAGACATTTGGCTCTCCTTGTGATGGGAACAATTCGGCCCTTTTTCCAAAACAAGCCAAATTGGAATGCAAATCATCATATCGGTTTTATTTGCTGCTGTCACTGAGCATCATGGCTTTTGGCATGCTCAGTCATCCTGATCATATATTGACTTTTTAGTGGACTTATAGAGCTTTTTTGACTTTTAATTAAGCATCATTTTTACATATACCATGTTTTTAGATGTTTTTAGCCACTGATTTTATGAAAATGTTTTTATGCTTTTTCCAGGCATATTTTAGCATTAGTTGACCTTCGGATGAGGAGTGGGTGTTATGAACCCCAATGTACCCTAATCTAGGCCTAGGTAGCTACACGACCTTTTACCTACATTTGTCCTACCTTGCTCTGCATAACGGTTCTAGCACTGACCTTTTACCCAGTTATGTGCTGAATATATGTCGATCTTTTTCTTGGAAACTAGCCTCTTTTATTATGCAAGAGGATTCTTAGAAAAGTCCCCTCCACATGATGTACATCACAGAATGAACATACTCTGCGTAAAAGTCATGGTCATATTAATTCTAGGGCAAAAGAACTACTTTGCATAATTGCAGGTATTGTTCTAGGCTCATTTGCATAATCGTACTCACAACATATCGATTGGGTAAGGAACCCGAAGCTTTCTTTTTGATATAAAAGAACCATACCGAACACTAGATAGTTAGAGGAGAAGCTTCCATGCTGACATCAGATGCTGAGATTCCTACACGCAGAAACTCCAGCACGCAGTGGTCTGACATCCCTTGCGGGGTGTCCAACTCGAGATCAAGATGGGGTCCTTCGTTCTCTCCCATCAGGTAATGGGGTTGGCTCTTTCCTAGGGGATTCTTGGTTTTACACCCACATACATGCTAGGTACACTTAGACAGGGTCTGCATAGTAGGAGTACGCTTGATTACCGTAATGTCTATATGCTTGCATATATTCACTGTTCTAGCACCATGTTAGAATTCTACCTTTTATTTACTCTGTTGGTGCTTGTAATCTTATACATCTATTTATGTCTATTGTTTGTCGCCTCAAACACATTTTATACTAGAATGACGCTGGTTCAATAAAAGGTTATTGAAAACATGCCCATCGTTTATTCTGTGTATCTGTCTGAGACTAAGGGAGCACGAGTGACTGGGCGAAAAGTACTGCACTGTTTCCACGATCCCTGAAGGATCAAGGGTTGTCATGTTCGATAGTTGCCAGAAACTATTCGCTCCTTGGTAAGGTTAGGGGGCTTATGGTGGCACTGTGACCTAGCTGGTCTAAAGGCTAACATATCCTTTGGGGGTGTCTGGAATCAGTCTGGACACCAATCCCTTAGTTTATCTTGTCTAAACGTGCAGATCCTATATAGATTTGTAGGAACTACACAACAGAGATCTCTGGGTGGATGGATCCTGTTTTAAATTGACAAATGGCAGCACTACAGCAGCATATGCTATCACCACGCTCAATACAGTGGTAGAGACATGCAAGATACCTGAGAACTCCGCCCAGGCAGCGGAGCTGATAGCATTAGCCAGAGCATGTGATCTGTCATTGGGGAAATGGGTGAACATTTACACGGATAGTCAATATGCCTTTGGTGTCGCCTACAATTTTGGTAGATTATGAGCTGAGAGAGGGTTTATTATTTTACAAGGCGTTAAAATAAAACATGGGGTATTGATAAAGAGATTACTGAATGCACTGTCCATACTTGCCAAAGTGTTGGTGATAAAATGTAGCGCTCATAAGAAAAAAACTGAAGATGTGAAGACAGGAAATTATTTTTTCTGATAAAACGGCCAGGACGAATGCCTCATCCCCACTGCCCTCAAGTGTGTAGCCTCACACTGACCATGACATGGCAAAGGGGCTGCAAGACTTTAAACATGCAGGAATAGCTGAAATGCAGAGACAAGTTACTGAGGATGGATTGGAGAACTGGGTCAAAATGGACACGCAGGTGCTTGGTTGTTGGATGACTATGGGCAGAAAACAATACCTCCTGCCCTTTGCCCTGTTATACCCAATGACTTTGATGATGCATGGCCCCACTCATTTGGGTCGGTATGGGTTGACCAATAGTATGTTGCAAGATACGGAGAATGGCTGAGCAGATATGCCATTGCTGTATGACTTTCCCTCAGAACAATATAGACAACGTAACAATGGTTCCATCAGGACATTTTGCCACACAGATTCCCTTCGAGGGGCTCCAAATGGATTACATTGAAATTGCCCCTATTAACACATTTCGGTATATTCTGGTGGTGGTTTGCGCTTTTTTTAAATGGGTGGCGGCATATCCATTAAAGACCAATGACGCATTATTGGAAGTCAAATGTCTGGTAAAAGACTTGATACCCAGATTCGGGTTGCTCTGGAGGATATGGAGTGACAATGAAAGTCACTTTGTGAATGCCGTTATGAACAATGTGTGTAAGCCCCTGGGTATACAGCAACAAATCCATGCTGTTTATCATCCCGAAGCAGCTGGATTGGTGGAGAGGAGAAATGGGGTGCTAAAGAACAAAATATCAAAGATAGTGGCATCCTCCTCCTTGACTTGGCTCGATGCTATTTTGCTGGCACTAATGAGCATGCTCCATACCCTAGACAGTAAGACGAAGTTTAGCCCCCATGAAATACTCACTGGTCGACCAGCAACTTGTTAGATGGGTCCCACAAGGAGAATTGACTTCTGTTGTGTCGGATGAGCTGTTGCGCCAATACTGTTGAGAACTAACACTATGGGCCTGATTCTGATGCGGGTTGGAAAGCTTCCCGACCGAATCGGTTTGGAAATGGTTTCCGACCCACTCGGATCGGGAGAGTCCGACCGACGGAGTACGATGCATCCGGATGCTTCCAGATACGATTTGGTTGGACTCCCATTGACTTCAATGGGAGCATATGTTCCTAACCGCATCATAATTGGGCCCTGGGTCGGGAAGACACGTTCCCGATCCGATTTGGAAGGAGCAAATGCCATTAGGAGGCCTTCCTAAACGCATCAGAATCAGGCCCTCAGTCGGGAAGCTTTTCCAACCCGCATCAGAATCGGGCCCTATGTGTTGCTTCCATCAGTTAGCTAGTCTGCTACAATATGGCATCTCAGTCGCAAGCTGTCTTTAGTTTCTTTGTATATTCCTTCTCTGCCCCGTGGTGTGTTCTATACTCCCATGCTTGTTTGAGTTCTGTTATTTCACAGTTTGTTACGTTTGGTGGGCTGGTTTATCTTTAGTCATGTTTGCCAGTCTTTTTCTTCCTGAGTTGAAACGTGTTCTAGACTTTCCAGCCCTATTTGTACCGACCCCCCTCCACATCCCTTTTTACTCATCCCAAGCCTCCTCCTACTGCTTTGACCAACAAAACAAACAAACAAAAAAGTCTAAATCCTTCACTCTTCTATCCCTCCGCTATCCTTTTCAATCAAAATAACAGACTAATATGTCCACTTCTCAAATTTCATATTTCACTATACTAATTCACCACTAATCCTTTATGGGTTTCAGAGTAGCGTGCTACTCGCCGAAAAATCGCTTCAACACCTCATCAGGGGTCGCAAGAACTATATAAACGCAAACCTTTTTCCCTCTTCCATCCCTCCGCTACCCTTCTCTATCCAAATAACTGACTAACCTAACCACCACTCAAATTACTTTCATATTTCACTATACTAATTCAACACTAATCCTTTATGGGTTCCGGAGTAGCGTGCTACTCGCCGAAAAAGCGCTTCGAAGCCTCGTCAGGGGTAGTAAGCGCTATATAAATGCAATTACAATACAATGCAATCAATAAACAGGTTAAGGATGCCTTGCCATAACCACTGCAGGGGCCAGGTCAACCGTATCGACCCTGTAACTGGGTCCTGGTGAAAAGCTTTCAGCACTCCACCTGTTTGCATGCATGCTGAACGGGGCAGGTTCAAGTACTCCTGGCCACAGAGACAGCTGTCAAATGCACTGGGTACAAGAACTAGATACAAGCCTCCCATGTGAAAAAAGCAGCACCTCAGGAACTAGCGTCTACATCCACCACTGACACACTGGACAGGGGTCCAGAACCGTTGATACCACAGAGACCACTGTATCATCTCCGCCCCAGAAAGGCTGTTGCCTGACCAATTCATCCAGCATCTTCTTCCCCTTTATCAGTGTTACTAAATAACATTTCAAGTCCATCTTTTGAACTCAACCATCGATAGACTTTCTATCGAGTTCATAGAGGCAAAGTATTGGTGACTTCTCACAGCCTAGTGATGGTGAACAATAAGGAACAGAAACTGAGAAGCCCTGAAGGTGAATGGAATGACCTGGATGGATAAAGACAATGTTAAAAGGAAAGCTCTGCATTCCATTTGCTCTCATTCTTGTGGCTATACCAGCTGTTAGTGCCATCTGTATGTATGATGTGTATTATTCGGCTGTGCAGTGTTCCCATAGTAATATGATGGCTACTGATTTGCATGCCTGTCACTCTAAAGAATATCATGATAACGCTGCCATCAAATGATGAACACCTATCACAAGGAATTAAATGTCTCAGATTGTTGGGTTTGTCTGAAACTTCCTTCTGTAACACAACACAGGATGCCTTTGAGTTTGGCCCTTAATGATTTTTGTTATATTCTATTTAAAGCAGCGATCACCTGGCTTTCTGGCCTTACGGGTAATGAAGTCAGACACAAATACAGAGATGAAATAATGATACCATTGGGTTGTTGTGTCACAGGCAAAGGTTTTTTTTTTTAAATGTTTTGAAATTTTCTTAGAAACAGCGTGTGGTACATAACTTTGCATCAAGAACAATGAGTATCTGAGAGTGAAAGCATAATCATTCAGACAGGCAGTCGTACAGTCACATATTATAGTAGGCATGGTTGTCAAGTTTCTTAAAGTCCACCATTCATTCTCACATTTTACATAGGAGTCGGTAATGAGGGCTTTTCGGTCTCTTCTCCTATATCTAACCCATAGTATCGCAGCCAGGGACACCAGACCCTATGGAATTTATTCGGGCACCCTCTTGCTTTGAAGTGACTTTCTCTGTACTCATGTACAGTCCATTCCCATTTTCCATTCCTTTAGTATGGGGGACTCTGGAGCACCCCAGTGTTTGGCTGTGTCCCTCTTGGCCACAGTGCGACCTAGGTTGCAGAATAGGAGCTTGTTTCAGGGAATATCAATCTCTGAGGGAATGCCCACCAACATGTATTTGGCATCCATCTGTAGCTTTTCCCCTAGTATCTTATTGAGTTCAACCAAAATTGTGGACCAGTAAGACTGTATGTGAGGGCATTCAAATAACGTGTGTGTGTATGTACCTCTCTCTGTTCTACAACGTAGATAGTCAGGCGTCCCTGCCATTCCATATCTATGTAGGCGGGCCCTATTATAATATATCCTATGGAGGATCGTAAATTAAATTAGTTGTAGCCTTAGTTTATTGGCTACCTCTCTCTGGTGCATTAGCGCCGCCTCCCAGTTGATGTCGTCCAGCACCCTCATTGTAGTTTCCCATTGGCCCTCAAGCCAATGACAGCTACACTTTGTGCATTCTCTCTAGACAGCTACAAACTCAGGAAGGTGAAGCTCATCTGCATTTTGAGCACTCATCTGCATTCTGATCGAACTTACTGGGCAGGGAGGAATGGGAAGGACTGACACTTAAACTTCAATAGGTAGTGTCCTGTCCACACACAAAGCACTGATTTGCCCCTCCACAGATAGGCTGGCAGACAGACTGGGAAGCTTTTCAGGTTATCTGACATGTTATTAATTGGTGTCTTGTAGGTCCATGAGACAGCTTTATCCATTATTTCCCCCTTGAGCAATCTCCCCTCTAGGAGCGCATATTCAGGAATATCACCCATATCTAGCCTCTCTGTCTTCCATGCATGCTGTAGTTGTAGGCATTTGAACTGTTGGGTGTCACTTAACTGGTATTCACGTTAGAGAGAGCTGAAAGAGATCAGGGATCCATCTTCCAAGAGGTCGCCCAGTCTGGATTTCCCTATTATGTCCCATGTCTTAAATCCCTGCAGTTTCCCAATTTCGAGCAGGCGTGATCCCTCCCAGAGTGGAGTTTCTCGGGTAAGTCCCATTCATCTTTCTGCCCCCTCCAGGCTTCTATTGCCCTCTGGTTGCCGTCAGTAATTGTCTTACTCCTTTGCCACTGTAGATGTAGTGGAGATATGTACATGGTTGAAATTGGTGCATAGGTTGGATAATCACTTGGTAGGTGCCCCCAGTTATTGATTACTACCAGGTGCGCAGCCCAGTCGTATGATCTTATATCTGGTAGCGAAATGCCCCCATTATACTGACTGTGCTGGAGTGTCTGTATTGCCACCTCGATGACCCCCATTCCATAAAAGTGTACGGACTTTCTTATCTATTGTGACAAAAATATCCTCTGGGGGTTTATGGTATGTGTTTTGGAGAATGTAAAGCAATTTCGACAGCGTAACCATCTTGTACATGGCGGCCCTACCTAGGAGTGTTAAGGGCAGTAATCTCTACCTCTCAGCGTCTTCATGGAATTCTGTCAGGACTCTCCGGATATTACGGTTGAGAACAGCCATAATGTTAGTGGTTATGCAAAGACCTAGGTATTTGAACCCATCTCTGTCGATGCGTAAGTTCCCTGGGAGGTCTCTTGTATCTAGGTGCCCACCCACCGGGTAGAGGTTCGACTTGGTCCCAATTAATTCTATATCAGCATGGGCACCATAATTGTCAAATAGTTGAAATATGAGAAGAAGAGTCAAGTTCGGGTGGGTAACATAAAGGAGAATGTCATCGGCATAGAGTGTGATTCGTTATTCTCTAAGTGCCCCAGATTCATCCCTGAAACCTCCAATGCTGGGGTGTGCTCGAACCATGCAGGTCAGTGGTTCCAGAATGAGAGCAATAGCAAGGGGGATAGTGGACAACACTGTCTAGTGCCCCTTCGAATGAGAAATTCCGATGATATTACTCCGTTAACCCGCACCTTAGCCATCGGTGCTGTGTATAATAAATCTATCCATGCCAAAAATTTGGGCCCAAATCCGAATTCCAGCAGGGCTTGCGCATAAAGGGCCAGTGGATGGCATCAAATGCCTTTCGGTATCTAGGTATCATTAACCTGGATTGATCATTATGGATAAGGGAAGTAATTCATATTAGAAGTCGTGTGGCTAAGATAGTGGCCAGGATTTTCATTTCCACGTTTAATAATGAAATCAGACGGTAGGAGCTGCAATCCGTGGTGGGCTTCCCTGCTTTCTGGATCACCACTATGGGTGGCATTGCAGAGAGCTGGGGGGGAGAACTCCCTCCTCCTTTGCCTCTACGAACATCTTAAAGAGGTAAGGGCTCAATAGTGCAGCATTACTCCTAAAGAGTTCGGCCGGTTGTCCATTAGGGCCAGGGGTTTTCCCTGGTTTCTGCTTGCCTATAGCTGCCACTACTTCATCTAGGGTAAAATGTTCTTCTAGTGCTGAACGCTCATCTAGTGACAGGGTGGGAAAAGTGACTGCACTTAAGTAGTCTCTAATCTGGGATTCGTCCGCAAGAGCTCAGGCCGTATACAAGTCTGCATAATATCTTGCAAACACATCAGCGATCTCTTGTGCTGAAGTCTATGTGGCTCCACCATCCTGGATGGACTGCACCCACTGTGTCTCCATCTCTTTTCTACCCAACCAGGCCAGCCATCTCCCCGCCCTATCTCCCACCTCATACAGGTGGTGTTGTGTGGACAGAATCAAGGATTTCGCCTTTTAGCGAGCCAGTGCCTGGTATTCCCTGCAGGTAACCGTAATCTGACACATTGTTAACGGGTATAATTCTGGTCTTAAGTGCCCCTTCAGATCTATGAGCTTGTCCTCTAGGGCCTCCATTTCCCGAACTTCTTTCTTATGAGGGATAATGTTTTGTGCCCCATTTCTAAGTACAGTTATATATGCTTCCCACAATATGACTGCTGATGACTATGGGTCCTTATTTTCAGTAAAGTACAGTTCGGCATCCACCCTAATTTCGTGAGCTATTGTCTCGTCCTTTAGGTCCCATGCGTTGAGCCTCCATCCTGTCTTTGAATCCCCAATCAGCTTCTTCCCTCCCCACTATCTACCGCTACCCACGTACTGTATCCCCCGTCAATATGACAACTTTGACGCAGGTTAAGACTGAGAAGTTTGTACCCCCCCTTTCTGAACTCCCACCCTAAAAAGGAAAGACATTTTTTTTAATCAGGTATGGAACAAAACACCTGAAGGTTGTGTTTAATGTCTTTCTAGGGGCATCTAGTGCCGACTCACTGTTCTCCGGCTCTCCGCCGGGCCTGTGTGTTTCAACATTCCTTGCCTTCATCAAGTACAGTCAGCAAGTCAGGATCTTGTGCTGCAGTGTCCGGCGGTGGGTCCTTCATATGGGCGATCTCCTGCAACAGTGGGTGATCACTATCAGAGTCCAATGAAAGTTCGCGCTCTGTCAGGTCTGGCGCGATCTGCTTTCGATGTCTAAGATGTTTCCTCTTGTTTGTCCTTCATGTTGGTTCCTCCTCCGTTTCTGAGGTCCGCACCCCTTCTGAGAGGCGCCATCCTGTCAGAAGGGGTGTACACGAGTGTTTCCTGTTCGCATGGCTGTTGCGGGGACCCCTCCGCTCTCTCTGAGGTTTGGGTTGAGATCTTCTCTGTGCATCAGGGTTTGGGGTTCCGGTTGAGTCGTGCCTTCGTCCCAAGGGGGGACGTTCCTCTATCCAGGTCCAGGCTTCCTCCGGTGTCAAAAAGAACAGGGTTTAACCTTGGAAAATAATCTTAAGCTTCGCTGGGAAGAGCAACATGTATTGAATGTGGAGCGATCGCCGTTTTGCTTTTACTGAGTCAAAAGTCCGCCGTTGTTTCTGGACTTCGCGAGAATAGTCCGGGAAGACCATGATTTTGACATTGGCGTGTCGGACCTCTCCAATGCGTCGCATCTCTCGAATTATTAGGTTTCGGTGTTGATAGTTTAGTGAGTGTGCAATTAGCGGTCATGGGGGTGCTCCCGCTGGTGGTCTGAAGCTGGGCATCCTGTGGACTCGTTCAATAACAAAGCAAGCTGATAATTGTGCTGCCATGAGAGAGTCCCTGAGCCATTTGTCAAGGAAGGAGCCCATGTTGGAGCCCTCAATTCCCTCTGGAAAACCCACGAAGTGCAGGTTGTTTCTGCGTGCACGATTTTCTGTGTCATTCACCCTCCACGAGACATCCCTGAGGGTGGTTGTGAGTTCTATGACCTCTTTTCGGAGAGTATGGGTCGTGTTTTCAATCTCCGATATGCGGTTTTCTGCCTGGGTTACTCTCTCCAAGACGTTGCGCAGATCCTGACAGAGTAGGGTGACTTCAGAACGGACCTCACCTATTTTCCCCTCCATTGTCTCCCTGGACAACTGTATCGCCTGTAAAATTGTCGCATTGTCAGGTATGGGTGGTGTCTCTCCCTCTGCTCCATGTTATGGACCCAAGACCTTTGTATATCTGTCCATTTTGTCCTGTTTTGGGGGTCTCAGTTCTTTGTCTCTGGCCATACTGGGTAACCCTGTCCTGGCAATTGCTCGTCAGGGTGTACTGGAACACTGCCACCTAGGACAATGATGTGGTCCAGGCAGCCGCCCCCTGGTATAGCAGTATGGGTATCTGGTTCGTTGAGGGCTTATTGTGCTGTCATTCCAGCTCTAACTAATTTTTGGATCTCTGGTGAGCTTCTATGCCCCTTTCGGGGAGCTGGTCACTTCAGGTCAGCAGTGGCAGGCAGGTCGCGGTCTGGGCAATGGCCATGCCAGGGACCCCCGCCAGGCGTCTCTCCTACTGGTCAATGCGGTTATATTCCAGGCCCAGGTTGTCGCTCTCCCAGGAAGGGGCCGCCACTATAAGGGCAACACAGAATCCCCCAGAGGGACACAAGAATACCACGGGCCCTACTCCTGCTGCAATACTCTGGGAAGGGGGAGGTTTCCCTTGAGGTCCCATAGAGATTAATATGGGGTCCTACCTTGATTGACTCCACACGGCCACTCAGCGGCGCTGTTGCATCTTCATATGTTTCTGGGAGCACCAGGACTCTGTGGGCTGAGAAGGCGGGGGATGGGCCACTTTATGCCGAGGGCAGTCCCCCACAGAGGGGATCTCCCAGGGGATGTCCCAAGGGGGGGTCCCCACCAGCTCACACAGATTCTTCAGGCCCGGGGGCCACACTCTGTACTCGCAGCCAGGGGAGTCTCCTAGCCCCCTTCATCACGTTGTCCTCCCGGCTCCAAGTCCCGCACTCCTTGTATCCTCCTAGCACTCCCCACGGTAGGGGAGGAAATGACCTGTTGCCCCCGTCAGCCTTTAGTCCTCAGCAAACCAGGGGTGTTCCGGGACCGCACACCCTGCGGGGGAAGCCTCGCCCTGCCCAGCACCAACAGCAGTCAGGACTTGCTGGTGCCTAGGCCCCATGCCTACTCTCGGCTGCGCGGCTCCCTTCCATGCGGTCCTGTGAATGCCCGATGCAGCTGTCCGTCCACAGGGTGCACTAGTCATGTGGGGGGCCAAAGAAGGGGAAGTGCAGGAACTCGCCACCCCACACTGTCCTCCGCGTGCTCCCTCCTCACGATGCTGGGCTTAATTTATTACTAAATGTACACAACCGAGAAGGGAGGGTCCAAGGGAGATCTTTTGAGACCGGCGCGGATAAATTCCCCAAACACAATTATTACAAAACAATAGATTATCTGCGGGTCTAACGAGCTTACAAAAGCTCTATAGACATAAAGCACAAAAAGAGACCCTCAGTCATATAGCAGATTTTCTATAATTAATAACATTTTTCAAAAAAGAGACAACAGATAAAATAGTCAGGTCACCATCTAAAATTTGCATAGCTAAGAACGCTAGACTATTTATCATAAGCAATTGAACCTTTTGTTATTATAGTTATTCTCATGTCACACTTTTTTCTCTCTAGGTGTTATCAACATACCCTAACCAACTGAAATCGAGACGACAAGTTTTGTAGGTTGTATATGTTCCAACCATTGGTTTTTGATAACTACTTCACACATCTTTCACAGATATGCAGTAGCACAGTACATCTAGGTCCTGAGGAAGGCCACGATCCCACTGAGATCACCATGGCCGAAACATGTAGACCTGTTTTCTGGACATATGCAGTCAATATTTCATAACTGCATTTGCACTGTTTTTAACTTTGACATCAGGGGACAATGAATAAAGGTCCTTTTCTCTCCTGGTAACCAATTTTAGATCACACTTCACTTTTTCATTAGTGCACTGCGCCCATCACTCCTAAAATTATAATTCTTCACATCTGATGGATTTTAGGAAATCCTAGAATTGAATAACATCATAAAAACATCCCTGAGCTCCTCCCTCACAGTGAGGGGGTTGTAGCCCTTGGCTGCACTAGGCATTGAAACCAGGAGGAGATCCCAGATGATGAAGCATGCCACTTCGGTGGGTGATGGGATTCCGTCCTTTTTAAAGGATTTCCCCTCTATATGACTGAGGGTCTCTGCTTGTGCTTTATGTCTATAGAGCTTAATTTATTACTGCCTGCACCCTGGGTCTGCTGCCAGCTGCGCTGCCGCTGTTGTCCACGCTGCATCGTGAATGCCTTAGGGGGCCGCCCGCCCGCCCTCCAGGCACGGCTGCAGTGTGGAGGCAAGAGAAGAAGGGAGAGAGCTGGTGTGGGCTGCCCGTCCAGCCTTGGGCATCCGCTGGCATGTCGCCTCGGGGGCCCGGGTTCGGCCGCATGCCCCCAGTCCGCAGATGCGTTTACTGTATTGGCTCCGCCGTCTTGCATGGTTCCTCACAGATCCGGGCCGAGTCTCACTCGTCTTTGGAGCCCCGGTTATGTGACAGGAACCAAGTCTGGTCTCCGTCATTGCCAGCCGCTGCCTGGAATGCCGTGGATTGAGGTTTCGCAGTGATGGCGGTAAGAAGGCAGGATAAGTCTAGGATTTTCCATGGGTCGCCAGAGCCTCCAGTGAAAGCAGCTACTCGGCCATGTTGCTGGCCAAGCCCCCTCCCACAGGCAAAGGTTCACCCTACAGGGACGCCCTCAACAATAGTGTCATGAGGACATGGGATGAATAATTCGATTCCCAATATCTCCCCCTCATTTAACAATCCCCCAGCTTTATGGGTAACAAGGGCAATTATGTCTCACATCAAATGGATGCCGAGAGATGGGACGGAGTAACTGCACCCATGTATTCAGTCTGGCCAATGCCTCTTGGCCCTTGTTATCAGTAACAGCAGGGGAGGGCATTTAGTTCATCTGCGGACAAAAAGCATACTCTTGGCTGCCCAAAGGTTGGGGAGGGTCTTGTTATTTTGGCCGAATGCTTCCCCGTATTAGACAGCATTCTAAAGAACATGTAAGCAAATATATCTGCTAACATACAATGTAGCTAGAGGGGGAAGGGAAATAGATCAGACTGATACTTCTGCTTAGGAGTTCGGTGATTTAGCACTAGGAATACCTCCTATGTTATGGGTAGCAATGAATTCTAGAAGATAAGACAATTGGGCGTTCTGTTGAAAGCAACAATAAATGAAACAACCAATGCCCTAGGAAACATCACAGTACAGATGGTAGCTATGAGACAAGTAACGCTTCAAAAATCATATGGTGCTTGATACGCTTCTCACTGAAAAGGGGGGCTCTGCAAAATGATAGATACTGAAAGCTATACATTTATCCCTGCTAATGCCTTGAATGTTTATAAAGCCATAGAAAATTTACATGAAGTAGGGATGCAAGTGCATCATTTTGCTGAACGTACATTATGGGGTGGCAAGTCTTCACTGTTTGGTACATGGGGATGGACTGAAGGTCATATTGATTATCATCATTGCAATATTAGCTGTCGGCCTGTGCATGAATATGCTCCCTGTAAGTTGTCAAACCTGTATTCGGTTGTGTACCCCCAGCCCGAGCAACATTCATGTTTTGAGTACCATGATTCAGCTAGACCAAGAGGTAATGGAATTAATGCATATAGCTATGGATTGATTATGATATTAATGTTGAGCAGTTGTTCAAAGGGCAGATTGTGGAAGTAGATACATTTCGTAAGCAACTGTTCATCCATTTTATAACTTGTACATCATTTTGAAGTTCAGGTTATTACTGTTGCTCTTTTGCACTTCGTCTGTGGAGAGATGGAGACCGCGTACGTGCTGTTGATGGCGTGCAAACAGCAGGTGCAGGATGTTTTAGGCTTGTGGGTTTTCTCGGAATGTGCTTGGAAGCGGTTTTGGTGCACCCTGGGTGGGCCGCCTAAAGTAGCCTGCTGATTATCGTCTGACAACAATGATTTATTGTTTGCCAACTGTCTTCAGTGTAATGTTCTCAAACGTGGCTCAAAATGTATAAAAGGCTGCTGATTGTAACCCCCAGCAGAACAGTGCAGTTGGTGCTGGCTGTTCTTGCTCTAGCTAAAGTAAATAAACTTTGCTTTCTGACTGCTTACAACTGTGTTTGTCCGTGCTTTATTTAGAATGAGAAGTTTGCTTTAACAGTGAGGAACCAATTCTTAGAGGAATTTATTATGTGTGGTAAGACTGCTTATTTCAACAAACCTCGTAATTGGGTGGGTTCTTGCTATCGTGCTTTAGTATTTTCTAGAGTTTATCATGTGAATGAAATAAGTAACGTTGGTATAAAGAGAGTGAAACGAGGTTTTGGTATTGGTATTAGATGTATTAGGAGCTACGATTCCATCTCTTGGTGTGGTTATGAGTGATGTGAAAATGAGAGTACCTAGGCTTCGGGATCGGCTGACCTCCAATACAGCTGACGCACTAACCCAAAATAACACATAGTTAATTGCTATGAGAGTGACGATTATGCAAAACTGCTTGGCGCTAGATATCCTTCTCATGAAGGAAGGTAGTAGTTTGAAGTTGAGAGAGTGATGTACCTTCATATCAGATAACTGAATGGTTATTAACGCTTATGTCATAAATATTAATAATATTATAAATATTAATAATATTTCTCATGAAGTCAAGATTTAGAAGAGTATAGCTTGTGGGAAACAGTGGGTTCCTGGGTTAGTGAGATTGGAATGGGTTTTAGTAAGGTTGGAGAGAGGACTGATAGCTTGAGTCGGAGTATGTTCAGGACCATACTAACACCTGTAATTATTGTGTTGTTATAGTTCTTTTTCTCTTGTTCAAATTTTCTGAATTAATATTTCTAAATTGTGGGTGTAAAAATAACAGGAAATCTTCCTAAAGGAAGTGGGATGAAACTGAATTGGAAGATGTCAGAGAATGAGTGTATAATCAACTAAAGCTATTGAAGGAATCGAATAGCAAGAAGCAGAAAGTGATGCAGACTGTATTATAGCTAATTGTGTGTTTTTGTGATTATAGAATAATCAGGGGGATTTGTGGGAGTTTTGTGCATAAATATTATTTGCCTATTTTAACAATGTGCATAATGGATCTACACACAAATTCTTTTTTCCTTCTTTTTTTAGCTGTGCAGGACAACATAAAACGAAATACCAGTTCATCAAAAAAACAAAAAAGACAGGCAAATTACATTCGTCATAATCAAGGACATCATTCACTATGAATAATTAAATCATATATATTGCCAGAAAAAAAGAGCCTTCTAAAGTGCAAGGTGCATAGTGCAAATAAACTAATTTTAACCGAATCAGTGCAGCCTAACCCTATGACAAGTTTTGTTTAAAATGCTGGTGCAAAAAAAAGTGCATTTGAGCAATTTGGAACCTAATCAACCCCATCCTTGCAACCTGATGCTATGACTCTTTTTTAAGTACAGCGTTGAAATAAAGTGCATTTGATATATTCAGAAACTGGACAACATGCAATGTGCAAGAAAAATACATATGATAGATTCGAAAATCTGCGAAGGCTTAAATTAGAGGTTCAATTAACTATGAACTCACATTTTAAAAACCTTTATCTAAAAAAAAGTTAACAAAGTGCATTATGCTCATAATGCTCAAACTCTTTCCAAATTGCAAAAAACATAGTTATTATTAACAACATTTATTGAGCGCATAGCTACCCTGAGGCATCCCAGCGCTAGCAGCATAGACAAGGAAGAAACTAGATGGTTTATAGGGTGGCATTTTGAAACAACCATGTCTTAAGAAGCTTTCGAAAGGGAAGAAGGCGAGACTCTGAGTGAAGATGTGGGGGAAGGGTGTTCCAGAGTCTAGCTATATTGTAAGAAAAGGAACTGCCTCCACATCTTACCCTTTTGGTTTTGGCGATTACGGCTAAATTTAGATTAGCCGAGCTAAGGCATTTCCTGGGGCGGTAGAAAGTGATGAAAGAGCCATTGATTAAAGGGCCCTTCCCCCATAAGGTCTTATGGGCTATACACAGAGATTTAAATGTTATTCTTTCTGAGATTGGCAACCAGTGTAAGGTCTTCAAAGCCGGCTTAGCTGACTGAGTTTTAGGAATGCTGAGCAGCAACTGAGCAGCACTGTTCTGAACGACTTGAAGTTTCCTTATCGTTGATTTAGGGGCTCCCAGATAAAAGGAGTTACCATAGTCCAAACGGGAAAGGACCAAGGCAGGGACAATAATTCTCCTTGCCCTCACGGGAAGGAGAGATAGAATTTTCCAAAGCAGTCTGAGAGTGCCATAGCAGGTTCCTGCCAGTTTCACTGCTTGGTGGTCAAATTTGAAGGACTTGTCCAGCCAAACGCGTAGACTTTTAATTTTGGTGTTAGGAGTCCGGGCAGGGCCAAGACAAATTGGCCATAAGTGTTTAAGATCCCTATTAAGCGAACTGTCCAAGAGCATTAATTCTGTTTTTTCTCCACTGAGCCTAAAACAGGTGTGTTCCATCTATAATGCCACTTTCTCTAGACAGGATTCCAGGTCGGATGGAGAGTTCTGAAGGTGGTTAAGGGCAGCCACGAGCTGCGTATCATCAGCATATGTGACGATTTTTATCCCATATGGCAAAATAATATCTGCAAGCGGTCTCATGTATACATTAAATAATGTGGGGCTCAAAGACGAGCCCTGGGGTACTCCACAGCTGAGCGATAAGCTCCTGGATGTGGTATCTCCTGCAAAGATCTGGATTGTTCTACCATCTAAGTAGGACCAGAGCCAGGTAATAAAGCCACCTGAAACTCCGGCACTACTAAGTCTGTTTAAAAGAATGTCAAAATTGACTGTGTTGAATGCAGAACTTAGATCAAGGAGGATGATAGCTACTGCTCCTCCTTGATCAAGAATGCTCTTAGATTCTTCGACTACGGCAAGAAGAGCAGTTTTTGTTCCATGCTGGGGGCGAAAACCGGTCTGGGAGTAGTGCAAAAGATTATGGGTTTCTAAAAATTTGGAGTGGATCGTATGAACTTTTTTTAAGCTCTTGCAAATCCCAGGAAGCAGAGAGATAGGACGATAATTACCCAGTACATCTGGATTTAGGCGTGGCTTTTTGAGCTGAGCCTTCACCATGGCGTGCTTCCAGGGAGGTGGGACTTGGCCGGTAGAGATAGATAGGTTTATCACCTCTAGTATGACTGGGAGTACTAATTCTTTGGCTTTGCGTAGGAAGTGAGGAGATGCCCGATTAAGGGGGCAACTAGATTTTATTTGGGAAAAAATTTCCGATAGAGTATCCAAATTCATAATTGGAAGTTCCTCCAATAAATGCTCAATGTGAAGAGGGGGCTTATCCACTACTAGAAGGTCACTGGGGCATGGGGAGCCAGGAAAAGCATTGTATATATCTTGAATTTTACCAAGGAAAAATTCAGCAAGTTCATTAAAGCGAGCTGAGGAGACATCGTGAGATGTACCTGGAGATGGGAGCTCTAGGAGATTCTTCGCAATACGGAAGATTTCCAGAGGAGTATTAGCAGCTGAATTCATTTTTCCTTCGTAATAATGTGCTTGTGCTTTTTTTTATTTCAGATTGGTAGAGTTTTATAGATTCTCTATATTTCTGTTTACTCAATTCATTGTAGTCTTTCCTCTATTTCCTCTCCAGTCTTTTACAAGCTTGTTTAAGAGACCAAAGCTTAGGTGAGTACCACAGTGACATTTTCCCTCTCACCCTTTTGTAGCTGGATTTACCAGGAATAACTGTGTCCAGTGAAGACTCTACCCAATGAGTACATTTTTTCGAGGCTAAAATAGGACTGGAGTCTAGCTTAGGCTTTGAATTTTTAAGGGCAGAAATCCAAGATTCTACAGGAAGTTTGGACCATGGGCGGTCTTCCCTACTAATAGGTTCGATAGCGGTGGGTTGAATTAATGAGTTCAAAGAAATAGGGATCAGAAAATTATCGGCAGGGGAAAAGGGTCACCCACCAACAGCTCATTGTTGTTGGAGAAAACAGGGTCTAAAATATGGCCTTTCTTATGTGTGGGGCCTTTAACTTTTTGTATTAGCTGAATAGCTAATAAGTCTTGGAAAAGATTCGAGGCAACGTTTTTTTTGGGTCATCAAAATGCAGGTTGAAGTCCCCTAGAAGGGTAATATTGGGGGAGGAGCTTGCTAAAGTAGCTGCCATTTCGGGAAGAGAATTAAGAAATTGCCCACAAACACCCGGGCAGCAATAGATTAAGATTGCTGAAAACGTATGAGTGGCGGAAAGTGAGATAGCGAAAGATAAACTTTCGCAATCAGAGATAGGATTAGGCTCGACACGACATTTGAGGGAATTTTTAAAGATAATAGCAATGCCTCCACCTTTCCTCGTATCACGATCTTTCCGCTTTATGTTATAACCAGGGGGAAGGATTTGCACCAGATCAGGTTCAAAATCCTTATGAAGCAAGGTTTCAGTTAAAAATAATACATCCGGTTGTTCTTCTTCTAAGAGTATATTAAGTTCAGAGGAGTGTTTTCGTAGAGATCTACAGTTCAATAAAAACATTTTGTAGGTAGACAGCGTCTGTGGATCTGGCAGCATCTTTAGGACAGGACACAGCCTGAAAGAGCACTGAGTACACAGGGAATCACCATTAGATGGGCACATAGAATGGCGACAGCTATCTTTACATGGGTTCCTTAGCCTTAGAAGTTGGGAACGGGAGTAGACAATTTTGCCTGAGGAAAAAGGGACAGGGCTTCCTGCCCCTGGCCCCGGTTGGACACGGACCGGAGCAGATGGGCTTGCCTTTGGCGCGCCAGCGGCGCGTCCGCGCTACCATACAGCTTTAGTAGACAGCCACTCCCTCCACGCAAATGGAAGATCCGCAGTGGAACGGAGAGTGGGTGGGGCCAAGCGGAGCAACAGTGCAGAAAGTAAGTGCAAGACAGCTTGATTAAGAACACAGTTAAAATTATACTAAAATAACTAATAGCAGCTTAAGGTTAAGCTTCCCAAGAAAGTAATCGGGTCTACCTGTCTAGCCGCTAGACTCTTATTTCGAAAAGCGCAAAAGCATAGGAATAATCAAACATTCTGATTTGAGTCATTTTAAAAGCCATTTTTCCTTAATAGGGACATCTTTTGACTGCCAACACTGTAATATCGAAGATCGTGAAAATACATGGTTAATGAAATGAAATATTGAATAGGTTTCCAAAATATGCTTACGTAATATGAATATCTGAACAATGCTAGAACTGCTTCAGGTCTACTTTTACCCTTGGAATTAAATTGCTCTTGGCTAGAAAAATCAAGTACCAAAATCCATGAAGTTCTGGTCACGTAAAAAATATATGAAGCCAATACCCTACTGCATTTATATGGCACTTGAAACACTGACATTGCTGGATTCATTCTATGGAAGGTGCTGGGAGTATAATACACTAGCCATCTTGAAAAGACTGCCATTTAAAGGAAAGTGCCCTTTTTGTATGGTCACCCCTCCCCCACTTTTTGCTCCAATGCTGATGGTTATAACTCTGAAAGTGCACTGGAGCCTGCTGCCCAGGCCCCAGTGCCAGTGCTCTCTCCCTAAAACTGTTATGTGTAAATTGCCATCCCTAATTGAAAAGGACTTTATCCCCCTTATAAGTCCCTAGTATATGGTACCAATGGTACCCAGGGCATGGGTGGTAAAGGGATCCCTATCGTTTGCAGCACTGTTCGTGTCATCCTGAGTGACCCAAGTAAACTACTGACAGCAGGCCTGCCATTGCAGACTGCAGAAACAGTGTAAACTGCTCCATTTCGACTTTGCCTTCACCATGTGTGGCTAGGTTAATGCACTGCTTTTAATATATGTCAGTCACCCCTAAGTTAAGGCATCCTGAGCCCAGGAGGCAGGGTGCCTTATATTAAAGGTGTGGGCTTGTAAGTGCAAGCTTATATGTCCCTATGGTGACCTTTACCATTAAAGTACAATATAAGTGATGAGGTCCATAGGATTACAAGGGCTTGCACCCAGGCAAACCCGAGGTTGCCAGGTCCATTATGGTACAGCCTAAATCAGTCATGTTTGGTATCAAACAATGTGCCTTCTCATCCCTTACACAAATCTCGTGTCGAGGGCGATGTGGCATGCACCAACGTGGCTACCATAGAGGTTGCCCACCCGGTTGCCCCAGCTTCTCTGTGCTCTGACTGGCAGCCCGCACTTGCTGCCACCAAGACAGGATTCTAACCTCCTGCCAGGCAATGTGATCACTCCCAGGAGTCAGAAACAAAGGCCTGAGCAGGAACGAGGTCACACCTGCTCTCTCCCAGGAACGCTGGTGAAGTAGCAGATCAAGGCAGTGAGCTTCAAATGCTGCATTGCCTCTGATATGCATCAGGGCTGACTCCCAGAGGAAGAAACAGCCCTCTCCCTGCCCAGGAACATTTGTATCCAGGCAGGTGGGAAATTAGGAATGCAGGAAGTGTACACCCCCAGAAGGCTAGCCACACCGCTATCGTGGGCTGCCTGGTCTGTACAGCTAAGGAAGACTTCTGTCATTTTTAAAAGTGGTGCAAATAGTGAGTCCTGGGTAAGAAAGGTGACCTACACCCCCGGATGTGGTCACCTCAAGGGTGGATTAGTCGCTGGGGCAAGCAACCCATTGGCCACTTGCACCCACACCTCTAACGCCCCTAAATCTAGGATTTAAGGGCTACCCCTGACACCAGAACCTCAGTTCTGAACAACCTGCATCGAAGAGGACAAAGAAGAGACCTATGTCAGTGGCAACAGGACTTGCACAAACCAAAAGAAGGATACTATGCACCGTTGGCAACGCTCCTGGAACTGCCTGATGAGACTCGTCATGGCTAACTCTCGGTTCCCCCCCGACAGAAGGACCACTGTGAGAGCCTTAAGCACCCTCAGACTCCCCTAGACTAGTGGCACTAATCCCCTGCAAACTGCAGAAAAACCAGCGCTCTGGATCCAAAGAATTGCTGGCCATCGGAACACCCGAGGGATCGCCAAAATCCAGATGGTCTAGTGCATTGCGGGAACTGATGTCCTGTCTTCCACAAAGTTACAGGCAACTACCGTGTTACCAGGGACCACCGGACGTCAAAGTGCCTTTTTCCAAAGTTTACCGCTGGAAAGGCTTGTTGGTTCCAGGCCAGCAACTGACCCCAGCACTAGACGCTGTACATAGAGAGAACTCCATCCGACCTTCGACCGATATCAACAATCACCCCGTTGTTGTTTTTGCGTCTAGTTCCCCGCAGCACCATGTAAACAGTAAAAGCAGCTCTCCCACGGCTCCTGTTCAGCACCAGGGACAGCCAAGACAACTCTGCACCCAGGCTCCACGGGCCAAGTAAAATTGAACTGACCGTCGTGGCCTGGTCCTGGGACTCGCATCACCTTTACCCTGCAAAGATTCCATGCAACTTGACCTGCAAGTGACCTATTGTCACTAGTGGTTCTTACTGTATTGTTTTGCGTTGATTTTATATTCCTTCTAAAATCCATAAATCGACTTATTGTCCATGTTGGAACTCTGAAAACCTTAACGCATGTGCCTCTAGTAAAGCCTAACTGCTCTTTGCTACACTACCAGGACTGAAATAAGGATTTATTATTGTGAATCCAAGAACCATATTAGCATGGTGAAGCCTAACCAGCATCAGCACATAACACTCCACCTTCCTACACCATTCTTTTAAAATTAGCAGCCTGGAGAGCTTTATACCCCTTATCGGCTACAATCTGTCACTCTCCTGATGTTATTAGATAATTTGTGTTTTTTAATTTTATCTAAAAACTTGAGGACCACAGATGGGTTTGAAATCGGCTGTAAAACCCTGCACCAATTACTACCCCCAACAGTTTGTTTTTGAACAATAACTTCATCATTGTAAGGGAACCTTCAATCATTATTCAGAATTTTTTTTCAATAAACCTGTTATTTGCACAAAACTAAAACAAGAAAAATTAACTATCTAGCCTGAGCTATGGACAGACCTCTACCTACGTTTTTAACCTTTGAGTGATAAAAAAGACAACAGCTACCAAGACCCCTTTGGCATTCCATCTTTTTACCCAGTGCTTTCAACTAGAGAGCCCCATATACTTGGGGCTCTCTAGGAAGGGAAGAGGTGTGGCGCCGCGGCCAGGGCGACTGATGCTGGAATCTGGGGCTCACGGTTCGATCCCCGGCAGCAGGTCAGCCCAGCACCATGTGACTCTGGGCAATAGCTTGCTTAATCTTCCCGATGGCCCCCAGCGCCGGGATGCCTTCGGGTAGCTGTTCGCGCTTTACAAATACTGCATTTTTTACTTGCACTCCCTCAACAATGTAAATGCATGACATGGGGGTACACTAAAAGACATGAAAATCTGTTTAATACGAACTGCCATAATATGAACTACCTTATATCTTGTTTTTTTGTAGTTTTGTATAAGATTGGCAAATCTATTTCCGATTCTTTAATCTTTCGTACCAAAAAAAGAAAAATTACCATAAAGCACATAAGTAATCTGCACCATACTGTCTAAACGGATACTAGATAGTAGTCTTGAAGCTGAGGTAGGGCTAACCCACACTGTTCCTTGCTTAACTTTAGAACTGGTAATTGAACCCTGGGATGCTTATTGTTTCAAATTAAATTTCTAAAAAGGGAGTCAACTTCTTGAAAATACACATTATTAACTTTAATTGGAACATTAGCAAAAATAAATAAAGATAATGGTAAAAATGACATTTTAATGAGAGACACGCGGCCGACCAAACATGCCGGAAGCAAGGGCCATCTATTCAGAAATTCCTTTATTTTCTTCAGTATGGCTAAGTAATTAAGCTCGACCAGATCCATAAAATTACAGATAACCTAGATACCCAGGTAGCAAACTGATCGCTCTAGAGCAAAATGGTGCTCTAAATGTTGCGGAAGATCGTTAATTCATACATTAAACAATAAAACTTTAGATTTTGAGTAGTCGATTTTATAACCTTGATGCAATAAATTCCTGTATTTCATCCAGGGATCCTTGAATGTTACTTTTGTCTGCTTTCTGATTATTAATATTGTCAGCAAAGAGTTTTAATTTTTACATCCCCTCTACCCGGGGGACAATCACACTTATTGCGCAAACTCGCCGCCAATGGCTCGATGAAAACTTGAATTCACATGTGTGCAATTTTATGGTTTTGCTGTCTTGTCCTTGAAACAATTTCGCTGTGACATGTTAAAGCCTGGAAAAAGTGGCCTATGCTAACTCTGCCAAGGCGCAATATTATTCAAAATGGATATCTCACTCTGCAAGTTCACTGTTTATTTCTGCTGCACAAAGTCAAGCAACGTCATGTTTATTTCTGATTAAAAAGTCTAACATGGGATCAGTAATGTTGCAATGTTCAATGTTTCTTCTGTCTGCTTGCTGCATTGCATTTATTCACAATACCTCACTGTTTCGTAACAAGTTTGTTCTGCCTTCTCCAGATGATTTAATCTCCTTCTAGCTGAGCCAATATTCATGTAGTGAGATAGTGCTTGTCATACAGTAGTATGACGCTTTACTATATTGTGCTCCGACTTTCTGAAAATGATATTCTTTTGCTCACACCATGATGAATCTGCACTTTCAATGTTTTTTAAATATTTTTATTTGATTTTTCCATCAAGCAATACATGGTACTCAACAGAGCACCTACAACAACTACATTGGAGTGGAAAGGCAGTCATTCAATTTTACAATGGTACAGTGTATTTTCATTTTTTCTTTGTAAATTGTCTATTCAGTTTTCTGTCAAGAAAAATACAAATAACAGTGCAGCTGAAAACATTTAAGTACAGACATTCTTATTTATCAATGTGTGGTATGTGTCAAGGTTGAGCAGGAGGGCCATACAATAAAGCATGGAAGGAGTAGAGGATAGATCTCTCAATCATACGTGTTACCAATTTACGGAATCACATGTGTGGTCAACGAAGGAGGGTCTCAACATTAAGCGTAAGACCAACATAGCGTCTACTCAGTGGCTAAATTATCAGACGCATTCAGGTCTAATGATTGTTCACTGGTTGGTGATTTGTGTGAATCTGATGTAACCCCCAGATCATATTCCCCATCTGAAGCAGTGTCTCCCTCCCCATTCCCGCCATCCGGGTCCTCTCCATCTCCCCGCTGCATTCCCCAAGTGCGTCCAACATGCTCAACCATATTTCAAGATCCCTTTCCATGTGCTCATCTGTGGGCACTCTCCGGAGCATAAAAGTCTCTGCCACCGCCCAGTCCAACAAATCTGTCCTCCATTTAGTGAGCCGGGGGTACGGGGCTGGCCCAGTGTATAGCTATATAGCGTTGTGCCAGCAGCAGGACCAGTTGGGCAAACTTATATAGCATTTTTGTCCCCTTCTTAGGAAGGGGCAGCAGTCCCAGCAAACAGTGGCGGATTGAAATTTCCACAACTACCCTTGTCACCCAATGCATCTCCCTGTGCACTTCACTCCAGTATGTGGAACGTTGTGTGCAATTCCATGCAATGTGACAGAAATCTGCAGGTTTTATTCTGCATCTGGTACATCCCGCTGACTTCGCCGGGTATGCCCTATGCAGACGAGATGGAGTCAGATATGCGTGATAAATAAAAGTGCACCAGTTTAAAGCGGGCATTGCTAGCAACTCCACGCACATGAGATCTGCGCCATTCATTGTCCGATAATGGAGATTCTAGTTCTGGAAATAATGCCCTTAAAGGAGCCAGGGCCCACAATTACCCAGAGTATCTGGGACTGCTCCAGTTCCTCTGGGAAAGTGAGCCATATTTCACAGACAGTACGTGATATACTTGCATATTGCAAGAAATGTTGGTTATCAACTCCATAGTGCATTTCCACTTCCTCCATGGTCATAAAATTACCATTCTAAAATGAATCTTCCTAAGTCCAACAGCCCTCATCCATCCAGCGGACATGCAGGAAGGGGAGCAATCACCAAAGTGGGAGACGTGAGGCATATGGTGCCTTATTTCCAACTTTCTTAATGGTCAAGTCCCATGCCTATGGCACCGTAGCAACACAAAATGGGGTTCCTGGCGGTAGTCCCCTGCCACACATCAGCAAATGAGGGAGTCGAACAGCTCCAGTAGACCCCGACCTCAAACTCTTTTACCAGTTGGGGTCAGCATTGTGCATACTGCAAGAGACCTGCTAGGTAATACAATTGTAAATCAGGGAGTCCCAGCCCGCTGTCATTGAGATCCAGCTTCAGTATTTCTAGCCGAACCCTGCACCTTTTGCCCGCCCATATCAGATCAACTAATAACTTGTCTATCTGACGAAACATCGCCAATAGTAGGGCACAAAATAAGTTCTGCATCGTATAGAGGCAACGGGGTAGGAGGACCATTTTACTCAAAGCCACTCTGCCCACCACCAACAGGGGCAGTGTGGTCCATAATCGGACTGAGCTTGTGAGGCCGTCCAATATCCTGCCTATTTAGTTCATATTGGAGATGGCAGTCATGGGTAATATGGAGACCAAGATACCTGAAGCTACGTGTTTCCCATGGCATTCCCACTGCTGGGAGATCTGCCTCGTCACAATTCACCAGAGCGGCCAGGGGGTAGAGCACCATCTTGTGTTGGTTGACACGGAGTCCCGATACTCTGCCAAAATGCTCCAGTAACTGTATGAGAAGTGGTACTGAGCATTCAGGATCCCTCACATGTATCAACGTGTCATCTGCATACATTGACACGTGATTATTATCTCCCACTGGTATGCTCCAATTTTGCACTTCGTCCCTAAGGTATATTGTCAGTGGCTCCATTGCCATTGCGAATAAGAGCTGTGACAATGGGCAGCCCTGCCAAGTACCCCTTCCTAAACTAAAAGCCTCGGACACCTCCGCTCCCAATTGCACTCTCGCTGTGGGTAGTCTATAAAGCAACTTGACCCAAGACAGAAACTTGCTCCCCAGTCCCATACGGCACAGAACTCCCCATAATTATAGCCAGGACAGGTTGTTGAAAGCCTTCTCTATGTCCAATGCCACCAAAGCTGCCCCAAAGGCAGACGCCCGGGCCTCGTGCATCACATGTGACAGTTGCCGCAAATTCATATGGGAACCCTTCCCCGGTATGAAACCACTCTGATCCTCCTGCACTAAGTGTACTATAACTCACCCCAGCCGGAAAGCTAAGACCTTTGTGAGCAATTTTACATCCACATTCAGCATAGAGTGGCCTATATGACCCCGGTTCCACAGGGTCCTTGCCTGGCTTTGGAAGCATGAGTATAACTGATTCTCTCTTTTGTGGCGCGAGTTCACCAAGCTTGTGTGCCTCCAAGAGGGTTTCCAGAAGTGCCAGGAGCAAGGTGGCAGAGTGGGCCTGATAGTAGTCAACCAGGAGTCTGTCTGGACCCGTGCATTTCCCCCTTGCCATAGCTCAGAGTTACTCCCTCAGTTCCTCCAATGTTATGGCCTCTCCTAGTCCCTCCGCCTGAGCTGACCTCAATCGGGGGAGAGTCACCCTATCTAGGAACCCGTCCACTCCTGGACCCCCTGCCTGCGCCGAGGCAGTATAGGTCCCGGCAAGGTAATCACATAGGAGTTGTGTAATAGCTATCTGACCCATAACCAGCTCACCATTCAGAGCCCGTAAAGTGAAAATAGTTGGTGGAGGGCGTTCTCTCTTAAGTAACCAAGCCAGCATGAGGGGACTTATCTGCCTCTCTACTGAGACTTTGCCGGTAATCTTTTCAAACGTGGTAGTCCAGTCTATCCCAGACAGTTGCCACCGCTCTGTGTGCCTCCGTCAATGCGGTCTTATCCCGTCCCTGCATCTGTTGCTGAAATTCTGCAAGGTGTGCTTCCTTTTCTCCTAATTCCTGTTACAGCTTCCTCCTAATACCGTATGTTTTAACAAGACTCGCCTCTCTGATAACCACGCGATGCGCCAGTTCGTATGGAAAAAACCCTAGAGTGCGTCCTGTATGTCAATGGTATATTACGGGTCTCCCAGAGACTCAGGTCTGAACCTCCACAAATGGATACCGGGTCGACGACCCCTCACCCCAAAGTCCGTGATTAGAGGGACATGGTCAGAGAGAAACCACACCTGGTAAGACGCTTTCACAACATCGAGGACTCCCTCACCAGCAAGAAAAAAATCGATCCAAACTGCTGTGGGTTCCATGGGTAGCGGAGTAACAAGAGTACTCATGCGCTGTGGAGTGAAGCACCAGCCACACATCTACAAACTGAAGCCAAACCATAACCTCCCGCAATCTAGCCACTGTGCGGACTTTGTGCCCAACTTAGGTGGGTACTGATCCAAGTGCCCATCCAAAATACAATTAAAGTCCCCCGCCCAAATAATTGGTGTTCCCGCATACGGGAGCAGCTCAGTTTCCAGAATGCCCAAAAAGTCTCCATCGTCAATGTTAGATGAATAGGTATTCAGCAGGCATAACTCAAGTCCATCCAATATACCGTGCAACTATGTATAATGACCCTCCACGTCTGATGCCTGCCCTCTCAATTGGAAGGGTACTCCCGGGCCACCCATATTGACACACCCCTGGCATAGAAAGAATAAGTGGAGGAGGACAACGGCTCTCGCCATTTTTTTACTACGTTTCTGAGTTTCTGCCTCCCTGAGATGCATCTCCAGAAGAAAAGTGATGCGTACACCCATCAGTCTATGGTAGGTGAGGGTCCTGTATCTCTTTATGAAGGAAGTGACACCCCTCATGTTCCATGACAGTATCTGAACTATGTCAACCATTCTGCACCTACTCCACTTACACTCACCACCCCCCTCCAGCCGCCACCCACTCCTCCTGCCCTCCTCCACTGCGTAGGATGCTATTGCTGCTGCATATACTATAAAAATCTGTGCCTTAACTTCCAAACAACGCTGCCCCCCCCACCCTGGGGAAACACCCGAAGTCACAACTAGTGTCTGCCCATGCATCACAACTAAAACACCCCCCCCCCCCCCATTCAACACCACTATGCAAAATAAATGTTGGGAGTTCCTTGGGAACCTCAACGGACATCCAACTTGTTAAACTCGCAAAGGAACGAGACAGATAGGTTAAGATCTTCCTGTGTGTAACCCAGACACTGCCCTGCACCTATGTGTCCTACTGTTCCCACTACTCCCAACGTTCATGTGCGCACCACCGATATTCAGCGCAAACAAAGTAATCAGATAATCTACAAAAGCCAAAGAGAGGCAAGCACAAATATTGAAATAATACTAAAAATAGGGGGGGGGGGGCAAGAGAGTATGTTGTGATAGACCGTGTCCATGCCCCCATGTAAGTGGCTGCTTCTGTGCACATACCCCAATGCCACACAGTGTGTGGACAGAAATCCAATGTTTCTGCCTAAGAAGAGTTACAACGTGCCATTTCAGGTGCACTTTCTCGCATCGCTGGGATGCACACCTCCAATAGTCACATCAAGTCACTCTCAGTGTACCTTTCCAGTTCGAGGTGGGCACTTATCTCTTACCATCTGATGGTGGTGTGGGCCTAAACTCACATGCCTCAATCTCCACTTCGCCCCTCCCCTCACCTCACGGCTGTATCCGCTGGTGAACCACCAGGCTCGTCCTGCAGATCCGAGTCAACACTTGAGGATGCTGCGGATGTAACTGTCTCCACCAGTGCCCTGGCCTCTGCTCTTTTCTGCTGCTCAAATTCCAGTGTAATGGTGCCGTCTGTTCTCACCACCACCCTTGCACCAGATTGAGTTCTTAGTCTGCGCTTGCTCATTTTCAGCGGATGTGTACCCATTTCTGTCTGTCTCCTGGGTGTTTCACGTCTCCGTGCCAAAAGTGTAACCTGCATTCGCTGACCACTCCAGATCTCCTGCCAATCCCAGGTTTCTTCCCGTGTCATATAAAAAAAAAGGTTTGACCATCATGGATCACTTTCAGCTGGCCGGGATATAACAACATGAACTGTGGTCCCATTGCAGACAGTTTTAGCTTAACACCTCAAAACGATTGTCTCTGCAACTGAACAGTTCTGGTGTAATCTGGGAAGATGCGAATGGTGGTGTAATCAAATCTTGGGTCTCCCTGCTTTTGAACCACCTGCAGAACTTCATCCCGGTCTCTATAATTCAGATGTTTGGCAATAATTGTCCGGGGAGGAGTTCCAGGTTGTGACGGCGGGGCAAAGGATCTATGCGTCCTTTCCACTGCGAAAAAGTTGAAAAGCTGTTTGGTCGAAAGCGTTGACCCAATCCAGTCCTCCAGGAAAGCTTCTGGTCTTCCCTTCTCAACGCCCTCAGGGAACCCCACAAACGGAAGGTTGCACCTGTGTGAATGCCCCTCCGCATCTTCCATCCTGGCTTCCATTTTGTTAGAGAGAGATTCAAGTGCAGTCACCGTTTTCTTTAATTAAAAAACTTCTTCCCTCAGATCACTGACCTCATTCTGTTTTCGTCGATCCTTCCGCCCCCTTGCGCAGGTCAGCTCTTAACAAGTTCACATTGATTGCTATTGCTTCGATTCTTGCCTCTACTGCCATTCCAAAAGCTTCAATGGATGCCAAAATCTGAGTTCCAGTTGGTTCAGATGCACCCTGGGGTGAATTCCTCTCCACTGTCTGCTGGTCATCACTCGTACTCGGGGCAGTATATTGGTCAATTTTAGTTCGCTGTGTGATCCGTGCTGACTTATCTTTACCCATGGTACGGTACGGCATGGTCACAGTTCTTATGATGAGCAGGTCTTTACCACAGATGGATACTACTGTCCCAATCCTCAATACTTAGATGTGTTGGGTATGGAGGAATCAGGCTCCAGCTGCGACCCTGTGCTGTCAGGGTTTCGCAAGGGCGGCGATCACCATGCACAGTACTGAGCTGGCCTTGACCAGCACCTAAGGTAGTAATGAACAACTGCTGACGCTGCAATGGAGAAAGTCTCAAATGCGCTAATAGAAGTTGAATAATAGCATGCACTGTGGTCAGGAGTTCACTTGGTAGTGTCAGACAGGACGGATCAGAGTCAGGCCTTTTCCTCCCACCACAGTGGACAGTGTTCCGATAACGACAGTGGCAAAAGCAGGGTCCTGTGCTCCAGCTGGAGGCTCAATCATGAAAGGGGCATCATACGCAATACTCCATGTCTCTCACCCCACTGAGCACTGCTCCAAATTACAACAGGTTGCAAGGCTGCCCTCCACTCCCCTCACCACCTCAGCTCCTGTGGGGTTTTTCTCTTCCTTTTGTTTCCTCTGTTTCTGCCTTTAATATTGTTCCTTTTTTAAAAATCTTTTTCCTATTTTTGGTTTTCTCTCCTTTGTTTCCCCACTTTTGTTGTCAGTCTTCTTCATTTTGAGGGGGGTGGTTGGTGACATCCAAGACACTACTCCTCATAAGGTCGAGCGCAGCAACTACTGTGAGACAGTGCGGGCCCACCTCGAACCCCTCACCGACCAACAGTCTGCATGGTGGGGGGAGATGGACCATAACACACTGCCAGCACCCAGTCTTTGAAAGGCAGGGGGGGTGAACAGGGCAATCCTGCACCCCAGAGAGCAATGCCGGTCACACACTCCTCACGTGGGGGGCGCTGTCACCAGCGGTCTTTCCCACAAGCTTCTGCAGGGTCCCCAAAATGTGCAGGCCTCACTTCTGAGCACGGGCTGCCTCAGCCGCACTTCGTTGCTGCACTGTCCAGGTGGCTCCCCCACTACGCTGGCACCTGGCGAGAGCCCAGTGATCCGTGGGGCCCACCAGACATCCAGCACCGGTAACCTGCGTCGTCACACCAGGCAATGACCGACCAGCCTCAGTGGCCTCAAGCCAGGCAGGAGGCACTAGGCTCTGAGATCTCCAGACTTTTGTTTGCGGTCGCTCCCAACAGCGGCCACCCACTCCAGCAGCTCTGCACAGGCCTCCGAGGGACGTCTCCTTCAGGGCCGCACAACAGGCTCCAGGATCACCTGCCCCTGCCGCAGGGCCCACCTTGGGTCCTGCAGGTACCCCAGAGCACAGCTGCACCCCCCACATGAGGAGGGGGGGGTTCGCTCAGGCTCCCTCCTCACCCAACTTGTCTTCTCCTCTGCGGACCAGTGCGAGTGAAAGCACCCGGGATGGCCCTCCGCCTCACCACGAGGTAGACAGTGGTTGAGGGCAGACCGCTCTCACTCCTCAACCATTGCAAAGCATCCAGCACTCCGCTGCTGCTGGGGGCAACAATTCCGCTTCTCTATGCGTGTCCCCTCCGACAGGGACTAATACAGGTGTTGTTCGGGGCACGGGGTGGCTACGGTTACGGTTTACGTTGTCGGGGCCGGAGCAGCGTTCAACACTGCTGCTTGGCCATCTTGTTGGCTATGCCCCTGCAGTACAGTGTATTTTCAGTTTGTTCCTGCCAATCAAGCAAGCATCTGGCAGTATATCGTACAAGGCATTCCTCTAAAATGAGTTATTGGGACTGTGTCGAATGGGGCCCTTCCTCACTTTCCCCAGGTCTATAGCATAGTGTTTCCTCCAGGGATCCCACAACTTATGAAACGTCTTCGGGCATCTTCTAGCCTTGTATGAGACCTTTTCAGCCGCCATGTTTAAATCCATCCCTGTTTTCCATTCCCTGGAGGTTGGCTGCTCTGGGGCTCCCCAATACTTGGCCATGTCTCTTTTGCCCACCATTAAGCCCAAGTTGCTAAAAAGGAGCTTGGGTCACAGGACGTCTACATCTGTAGGTATAGCTAGGAGGAGATACCTGGGGTCTGTTGGGATGGTTTCTCCCAGTACCATGCCTAACTCTCCCAATATTTCAGACCAGTATAATTGCATACTGGGACTATCCCAAAGTGTATGAGTGACCCCCTTTCTGACCCACATTGTAGACAGTTGGGAGACTCTGCTCTCCCGAATTTGTGTAGGCAAAACCTGTCAAATAAACTCTGTGTAGGATCTTAAATTGGATCAGCCTCAGCCTGGATTTGATCGCCACCTCCCTCGGGTGCATCAACTGCACTTTCAATATTAGTGTACAGGAAGATTTCCTATATAAATCCTGAAATTTGAGGGCGAGCCAGATGACTTTCCAATGCTACTAGAAATGCTGTCCGATTTCTTACTGACTTTGCTGCTCATTGGGGCTACAAATATTTCTGTTTTTGCCATAATTCTGTATTTTGAAGGAAAGGGGCAACCCAATCTTCCCTTGAGAGCTTGGGTAAATCTAATATACTAGGTAACAATGCCCGCAAGGGATTTATTTACACATGTAAATTTATATAAAGATTTGTATACAATTTAATGTCATACTTTGACATCAAAACTTAATTGAAATTTATTTAGAACTACATTTAAAAAAACCAAGATTATTTTAAAGAGAGGAAGAAAAATTCTGAAACAGGTGTGTATATTCATAATTTTATATTGAAAAAGATTCATTTTTATATATACACAATAGAGGTTCACACAAATGAATCTCAAGATACATTGACAATGGTTATTGTTAAATTACATACAACTTTGAAGATCATGTGACAATGTATCAGATGTCCAAATCCTAAATACAGCACTTAGGCCTGTCCAGCAAGCAGTACTAGGCTATAAGTAACGCATTTAGTAGTAACTTTAGAGGAAATTGGACAGCATGTCGACGTTTCGGTCTCTGTTGCTACAAATCAATGAGACAAGCCTCAGGACTATAGGTATTTCAAGATGATGGAAGACCCCTCTCTCAGGCCAAAGGGGTGAAGATTTAAAACTAGGACTGTAGGGACGTGCTCCAATTGAAGTTACATAATCTAATGTTACGACAAATTGTGATGTCAATGATGGTTAGGGTGTTCCTTCTGTTTATTTAACAAAGATACAGCCGACTGGCAAGCAATTATAAATGGTAGTAAGCTTGACGTCAAATTCATGTTGGACAATACAGGGCAGAGATGGTGAAATCCGCGACTAAGTGGAAAACATTGCTGAGTCGTGACATCGGTGATTTTTCACCTTATTTAATTTCTGGCTTACTACCATTTATAAATGCTAGCCAGACAGCTGTATTTTTGGACGAGAAATGGCAGGAAAATGGAGGTGGTCCTGCTGCCAGTAGTAGAGGCTGCTGGGAGATGTGGTCTGCTGGTGGAGGGTCAGGGTCACACACTCCTTGTTCATGCATGAAAGCCTGTTAATAGCGGTCGCATCTCCACAACATGCATCCTGCCCATAGCCAACAAAGGAGGTATTTCCACAATAGCCATTAAATTAAGCATTTAATATATTATGACAATATCTTATTTGCCACACCTGCTTCAAACTCGGTCCTCACTAGGTTTAAATGCATTCTTCAGGTTCCACCGGGCATCATTGCTCACCTTCCTAGGGTTACCTACTACTCCCAAATCCTTCCCATGCCTAGCATGGCAAAGCCAACTGTTTCAGTGATAGGGTTCCAAGCCCGGTAGGGACCTTTTACTCCTAGTCCCTTGCCTCTGTCATGAGACAAGAAAAAAGCCAGGAAGGGTTGTGTATAGACTATAATTTATAGCTCCCATTTGAATCTACATACTCTTACTTACTGATTTTTTTTAATTTTTTTATCCATGAGGTGATATATGATGATCCATATCAAAGAGAATGCCTGGGACGAGATGTAGGGATAATGCTTGGGACTGGAAAACTTTAGGGCCCAGCTTTATTAAAGCGGTTCTCTCGTGAGGGTCAATTTAAACAGATGGCAACAGTCCCCATTCATGCGAAAGACTGCGGCCTTCTCTCAGGGAAAATAATGTATTTTAGTTTTCTCCCAATCCTTCACTGCATTAGAGGAGAATGTGAAGGCTAAATTCCCACGATTGTTTTATCGAAAAGATCTTCCCCTTAACAGTTCGTAAATCTGCGAGATGACCCAGCCAAAACCGCATAGTTGTCAATCAAGCACCAGGGTCTCAAGTTAGGGGAACGTCGATAGCTCGTCCTTGAAGGTGTCGATCTGGCACTGGCCCCACTCCAGCTCAACGAGCCTACTGACCTCAAAAAGCAGAAAAAACATGAAGATTCTATTTTACAATTTAAAAATAAAAAAAAAAAGCCTCAGGGGTTTCCGATAATGTCCTTGGAGAAGGCAACAACTCGATTAAATTATAAAAACAAATAAAATAATTATTGTACTTTAATATTTCTGTACACTGACGTGAAAAATCACAGGCACGCGTTAAAACGCTTAAACGTACTGTGGTTGTTTACGGATTGGGTGGCATGAAAGAACACTCCACTATCTCGCTTCCGGTATATGTAATATTTTTATTTCAAGATGGCGGAAACTTTCGCCTATTCCCCTCAGCCGTCACCTTCCCCACCACTCCGAAACGAGCCAGACAGCTCAATATACCCACGGAGGCGCATGCAGACACGACTGTTACGTCACAGCTCGCGACTACCTCTCCAATGTGAATTCTAACACTAACGGCCAGAGTGGCCGGTCCGCTCCTGAAGTGACACTTCCTCCTCCTGGTACTGGGTTCTCGGGGCACGGATGGAGGAGGGAGGGATGGCCTACTGCACTCCCGGACTAGCCGTGCCGGGAGACGAGCGTGTGGCAATCCCTCCCCTCAACGCGGGTTGTGCTGTAAAGCAAACCTGATCCCTCCCATTAGGCGCGCGTCCTGTCTTTTCCTTGCTCGTGCTGTCACTGGTGGGCGGAGAGGGGTCTCATTGCGACCGCGCGTGCGCGGTTGCCAAGGCGGCGTGAGGAGTAAAAGTTTAAATTCCCTGCGCGCATGCGCATTTCCTTCCTCTCCCGGCTCGAGCGATAGGACGCTGCCACATTGGTCCAGCGTTTCAGTTTGAAGGAGCCAGAGAGCGGATCCTTGAGACAGCAACAGCTCGTCCCTAACATCACGTTTATCCATAACCTTCCCTCCCCGCACGCGCCTAGCCCCACTGACAGCCCGGGAATGGCACCCGTGCCTGTGTGAAGCCCCCGCGCGGCCCCTGCATGGATCCCAGAGTAGGCTGGATTCAGCCGGAGCAGAAGGGCCCTGCCAATGCCTTCTGGATGCAAATATGGGAGACCTCCCAGCAAGGCTTGCGTGGCTCCTCCTCCGGGGGCTCCCGTGCCCCAGGGGGTCCAGACTGCTGTTACCCGCACTATCTCTGCTTGAATACCCCTGCCGAGAAGAGCCCTCCGCCCTCTCCCGTTTCTTCCCCGGGTCATGACAGCCCCCCTCTCCCCGGCTACATCAACTCTCATCGGGCGCACTGCCCGCAGCAGCAGCTCCCACGGCATCGGCGCTCCGTGCACTGTCCGGGCTGTACCCGGCCAGAACCCGCGCCCACCACCCCCTTACACCACCCAAACTACTATGACCACCTTCACCAGTACCACCCTGGCCGCCGGAAGCGCGAGAACAAGGCAAGCACCTACGGCATGAATTACCTGCTGCCGCACGGGGCCCCGCGGAGCTCCCCCGGGACCCCCTGGAGGAGGAGGAGTGGCAACTACAGTCCAGGCCTGCAGGGGTAAGAGTTTAGCGACTTATGGGGTGGATTTTACTCAAGTCATTGAATTAACGGGTAATTCCAAACATTGAGATCTCTAAGGTTGCCGTCTTTTGGTCATATTGGCACGGCTGACCATGTTCAGGGTCCGGTTAAGTGGTGTCATGTACGTGTGACTCATGACAGCTGAGAGAGAGCGGGCCTGGCCCCTCTGGCAGACGTGGTTGGGTAAAGGTAGCTCTATAGTCTCCGATCGTGGATCTTAGCGGTTGATAACCGCGCCCCCACCGGCGATCACACGTGGGTAGCTGTCAGAGGCGCTAGGTTTCGTTTCTCGAGCTGCCGTTCCTGGCACTGTCAGCCTCCCTCCCCCGGGCTCTTCCCGCTGCTGTCACTGCGGCCTGTTTCCGCTGACACCGCATTTGACCCGGCCTTCCACACTATCATACGGCATTTCTGGAAAGCTTTTTAATTCATGCAGTTTTCTATCAGAGTTTATATGCTAATTGCTGACCCGTCTCAAAATGTATCATGTCATTTTCGAGGCCGCGACCTCAGCTTGTCACGCTTGCTAGAGGCTGTCATTTTGGGTGCATTTCTGAAGCGAAGAGGTGCCCCCTTTTTAGTACCGTGTACTAAGATGTCAAACATGTTTCAAAGATATAATGCCGGAAATTTTGAAAATGGAGAAGTGGTTTTGGAAGGGCCTCCACGATTTTGACATAAACCCGTGTAACTTTGTTTTGATGGGACAAATGTTTTGTTGACTATATTAGACGCAAGTGTCTATTGTGAATAACTTCCTACCTTTTTGTAGAACGTCTTTTTGGGTTTTGGGAAAATGACCTGTGAAAGTTATTGCCAAAAGCCACTATGGTAGTTTTCACTTCCTCACCAACGTGGATAAGGGTTTTGTTAACGTATGTACTGCCGTAAAGTGACTTGCTCGTGATTTTCTCATGGTGGTTATCGGTGGCATCGCTCCTTTAAAACGAGGCCAGTGCGGATCGCGCTGACCAGGAGGGCTGACCTTTCCCTTCTAAAGTAGGCGCTGCCTTCATGCCCAAAGCATGCAGCAGCTTCGCTTTGATTTGCTATTCGTGCACTCGATCCAGACCTTTTGGCCAGGAACCTCTCTGGTCTACTAGTATCAGTTTGTTGGCGGTGTTTTAATGTAAATGAGACTCCCCGTAGTGGTATTGTATTTCTCTTGCTGTTTTTATGATGAACCGTATTTTTGCTTCTATATTTAGTTTTTAGAGTAACTGCAATTGCACATGTATTTATTTAGTGCTTACGACCCCTGATATGACATTGACGCGCTTCTTCGAGGAGTAAAAGCTACTCCGGGACCCAAGATTATTAATTGGTATGTTAGCACTTTTCTGTATGTTTTTGTTCATTAGTTATGTTAATTTAAGTTTGTTCCCTTGATTTATTGCATATTTAGTAGAGTTTGCAGTAGGTATAGAATAATGGGAATGGAATTGAAAAGTGGAAGTAAGGTTTTTGTAAGTAGTGGTCGTATGTGCGTGTTGGGTGGCATGGCTAACAAGCATTGGCATAGCCAATAGGTCTCGCTTTTGGGACCTTATAAGTATTTAGTTATGCAGCACAATATCCTTGGTGCAACAACAACTGTTGCATGGCTAAACACTTATAAGGTCCCAAAGGCGAGACCTATTGGCTATGCCAATGCTTGTTTTCCTGGGAAGTAAGTCTGCGAAATGTGGGTTTTGCCTTAACATTTACAGTTGTTTAAAAAAAAGAGCATGGGCAGTGATTTTGTGCCCTGCAAGAATACACCTTCCGAGGAGCAGAAGACAGAAATATATTTCAAATTTCTTGTCAGGTTTAACTTTAAGCCACCCTGGCTGCATTGCTTATAATTTAAACATCACAGACAAAATGGGAACATGCTTTGGTCAGCTCCAGTTGTGTAGGGCTGTAGCGCTTCATTGGTTCAGATGAAGACTGCGGAGATGGCACTAGAATAGGCCGGCTGGGCCGCGCCTGCTGCAGCAGGCTAGGCCATTACCCCAGGGGGCGGGGTGTCACCTCCGGGGTGTCACTCTCGACGGATCGTCAACTGCAGGATATGGTTAACAAATGTAAAAGCAAACTTAAGGGGCACTGGTTTTCTGTGCTGTGATCTGTAGTCTCTCCAAATTGACTTGGGCCCTGTGAAATTAACAGTATTTTCTGACATCCGACCCCCTGACCTGGCACATAAGAATTTAAAAAGCCCCATGCATGAGTGTGTCTGCCTAATGCAAAACTGGGAAAAAATGACCATGTCACAGTTTTATACAAAAGCTACTCCGTTCCTATTGCATGCTTCATATTTGAGTGCACAGTTTAAAGTTATTATTAAGAAAAACACAGTTTTAATAGTAATAATTCACCGCTCATGACTTTTATAGACAATAAATTGCGGCAAATGCATATTGCAGCAGAAAGAGTTTTGTCGGCCATTAATGCGGATATTTACAAAGATAAGTGCGAGGCAGGGCAGGCCCGGGGACGGGGGCTCGCGAGGCAGCTGGTTGCCAAGGGCGCGACAGCGGGCACAGCGTGCAGGGCTCGAGGTTTACGCGGCAGTGGCAGGAAAGTGTTCTGTGGAAACGATTTCGCAGTTATCAGTCTCGGGGGATGACAGCGTACAAGAGTAGGAACAAGGTGCTGCGTGGCTTTCTCTTCACTGTGAAGTAAAGATTGGCAGCTGGAAGTGAGGCTTACAGGAGGAACTGCACACAAGACCTTCACCCAGGGCTCATAATCACTACTCAAAGGGAAAAGCATTTACCAGTAACAAGCATTGGCCGCGCAGCCGTGAAACTGACACGGCCGCGTGGCCGTGAAAGTAATCTCGAGCGTCCAGATGGCGAGGGAAGCCATATGGTGCCTGATCGCGCGTGCACGCTCGCGTGAATGCAAGCTGGTCGCCAGCAAAAGCCACTGTTTGCACTTCCAAAACCCGCTTACTAAAACTCTCGCCAGAGCAGCGCATGCGCTGGCTCAGGCGAGACCTAAAAAGGAGGGATGAAAGTTTCAGAAGGATGTTTAGGAGTTCATAGTAGTCAGATAGGTTTGAGATGAGACGGAGGAGTGATGGAAAGGAGAGAAGGCATTTGTTTTTTTTTGTTTTTAATAGCAAAATGTAATTGTGTGTGTGTGTGTGTGTGTGTGTATAGATATGTGTGTGTGTATGTACACAATGCTTGGTAAAGTTATGTTTGCTTCACTAAATACCCATATGTACATTGAGCAATATTTGCATGGTTTGCAGTTCCCATTCATCTTGTGGTACATTTTTTTTAATGGTTTCAAATAGCTGTACTATATATATATATATATACACATGCCATTTATTAGTAGCAGGCATAACTATCTATATATGCACCTATATGTTCATGTAAGCAACTGTTACGACATGATCCGATATACACATGTATCTTGTGGTGTAGTATTTAGTTTTCCCCTCACATAAATGTATCTATTCATCACAAAGGTTACAAGTACTTGTAGAACAGCTATTTTTCCATACTGTGAGGAGTATAGTTTGACGTGTCTGAGAATACTGTTGTGGTATATTCTTGAGTTGCGACTATAGTCATGTGGGTAAGAGCCAGCTCTTGGCCAATCTTCTGAAGTTGAGATGGTTGTCTGTGGATCTTAAGTTTGAGGGTAGGGAATGCCATAGTATGGCTACTTCAGCAGAAAAGGATATTCCACCCATGTTTTATATTATTGTATGTAGCCATTGAGACAGTGATCCATTTTTGAGCATAGGTTCCTATGTTGTATGTATTAGATATCTCTCCCCCCGATTAAGTTATCCGTTGTCATATATTGCTTTGTGTGTGATACAGAGCAGCATGAAGGAGGATCTTGCAACTGGTAACTAGTGTAGCACCCTCAAAGCAGGTGAGATGTGTGCTTGTGGCTTTGCATGTAAGTGGAGTCTAGCAACAACATTCTGAAATTCTTTGTAATCTTAAAATAGTTGTTAAAGGTGAGCTGTGATATAGATCATAAGCGTAATCCAGTTTTGATAGGACAAGAGAGATGGTAGCTTGAACCTTGTGTGGGAATCCTAGATGTGGGAAGATGTTTTGCAGTGTTTTCATTGAGAAAGCATAATTTGACTACCTTATCCACTTGTGGATAATCTGATAGTTAGGAGTCCATGGTAATTCTAAGGCCTTTTACCTTCTTATATATTTTTGAAGGTATTCTTAGATCTGGCCAGGCGCAGAGAGGGTCATTGTTTTTTTTTTAGTCGCCACAGCTGAGTATATCGGTTTTGGAGGCATTCAATTTGAGGTGGTTCCCTATCATCCATTGGTCAACGGCTCCTGGCACAATTTAAATTTTGATGTTTTAATCTCCTTTGGCTTTCCAATTTCTGAAGTATCTGAATGTCCTCAGCGTAGTTGTAGCAGGTGATGTTAAACCCATTGAGCAGACTGGGTAATGATTTCGTGTAGATGTTGAAGGGCATGGATGAGATAATTGAGCCTTGTGCTACTCCTTCGTTGTTGTATGGTTTAGAAGAGAATGGGGGGTATGTATCATATCTGTTCTGTTTTTGTAGGGGTGGGGGTTGATCCAAAATAGAGCTGTGCCCTCAATTCTGACTTCTTTAAGTCATTGGATGAGTGTATAATGATCAGCTGTGTCAAAGGCTGCTGAAAGATCCCAAGAGAAGAAGGGCAGCAACCCTGTTCTGGTTTGTGTTTTTAAGGCCACTCGAGATGGAGATTAGGGACAAATTAGTGCCTCTTCCTGGACAGAATCTAGTTTATAAGTTAAAATATGTCATTGCCAATGAATTGTGACATCTGGACGTAAGCTGCTCTTTCTATAGGTTTGCGCAGGAATGATCCATTTGCTATTGCTCTGTAGTTGTCTGGTCTTGATTGTTCAGGTTTAGTTTTTTTTTTTTTTTAAAAAGGTGACATATGTGTGCCTTTTTAAGGTCTTTTGGGAAAACTCCTGTTAAGGAGTTTTTGATAGTGCTCTTGCTGGGATGTCCATTGAAGTTGATAGAATCTATTTGAAGATTTGAGGTGGACAAGGGTCAGAGGCCCAGTCGGCTGGCTTGCTCACTTTGACAAGCTCCAGAAATTCAGGTGGTGATAGTTCTTTAAAGGGGTGTAGTTGCTGTGTTTGCCTGATAGTTAATTTAGTCTTGCCTTTGTGTTTAGAGCCTGGTGTGATAGCAGGTCGCTTTTGATGTAACCAAGGCTCATTTCAGCCTCATCAGTTCCTGTCTCCTGCGAATGGCATTGTACATTGCTTTAGGTCTTTTTGTTTATCGGACTACTGCTGCTTCACAGCGTAACATATTGTCCGTTTTGAAAGTGCTCTGTATTAAGTTTTCCTCTTCTTCCCTAAAGGCAAAAGGTTAGTAGCCAATGCCAGACAGATTAGCTGTTTTTAGGTCTGCTAGCCAAGACCTTTTTGCTTTTACTAAAATTATGTATATAACCTAGTTACTTACTTGGGTTCTGAGCCAGCCTTTATCCGTTGGTCTTTGGTTGTCATTCACATTTGTCAAGGGGCAATGCGTCAGCCCACTGCAGCCACTGGCTGATTTTAGAGTTACAGCATGTGGTTCTTTCACAAGGAGCAAATCCACTCACTAAGTAGTTCCCTTTAGTGTCATGGAGTATTATGGCAATGCGTGTGGTTTTTTTTGGATACCAGAAACACTTTTGCCTTCAGCCAATGTTTTATTTTACATTGTTCGTCTGGTAGCTTCCCAAACAGGTATTTTTTTTGTTTTTATTTTTGTTGTAAAAACCATGAGAAAAGAAAATTAATAGCTAAAAGGCTGGCTGCCGATGCCAGACCTATTGCATGGGTTTGGAACTTATTAAAATATCTATTTGTCCACAGGATAGGTTGCTTCCTAAATCTAACTGTCCTATAAAAAAAAAAATCCACTTGTCCCTTTGGTTCCATGTAGTGCAGATACAAATCATGGCAGCAATCTCATTATATAAAAGATCTGACATTATCCTTTCTGATTATGCCTGGGCTCATACTATAGTAAGGTATGAATTCTAGCAATTGCCTTATTCTGCCACCTTTCCGCAGATCTACATGCTGGAGGTAGCGTTAAGCAACATCTCCAGGGTTGGAATCACCCTTTGAGTCTGAGCAAACCTACTAAATTGCATGTTTTAGGAGTTTTCACCAGCTGTTCTCTAATCTTCTCATACTGAGAAAGGTTGGAAATTTACCCCTGACAATGCAGCATTAAAACTTCACCAAGATTGGGGGAAAAAGTGGTTGGAGGGAAAAGGAACTTGTAAAGGCTCAATAGATTTCTCATGTGCCAATCTACACCTGCACATTTACTTGTGCTAAAAAGCAGTTCACAACAATTTTCTATAAGGTCAATTTCCTGGCCTACTTCTGTATATTCTTGTGAATTCATGAAAGACATAAATCTGCACTCATGCAAGGACCTATACCATGGGTGCAATTGTGTGACTTTTTTGAAGAATCAGCCCCCTAATTAGGTCTCGAGTTAACAAAGACTCTTGTGTTTTTTTTATTTTTAATTTTTAAATTCTCTCTTTATGCAACGATTGGCTTCCTCTGTTGCACAAGGAGCATATCGGCACTCAAAATAGTTTTGTTCAGTGTTTGACTACTGTGGCAATGCATGCTTTTTGCGATCCAAAAAATGATTGCTTTTTGCCAATGTTTGTTATACTGGTGAGGGCCTGGCAGCTCCCACAAAGTTTTACAAAAACCATATCAAAAGACGCGCATTGATAAAACCAAAATGCTGACCACCAATATCAGTCCTATTGGCTTTGCCAATGCTTGTTTATTTCCATGTTCCCCATTATCTTTTTGAAACTGGTTGCACTGATTTTTCCATTATGAATATTTTTTGGTAATACTCGCATGCATCAACACATTTTACTAAATGATGCTTTAAAGAAATGTTACCTACAACTTCACAAAAATGTAGAACTTTTTTTTTCCTAGTTGCATTTTTTTGTGAACATTTTGAAAGCAAAGGATCATTAGTCTTGCTTTCAAGCTTCTGCAGATATTTGCATCTAATTAGAGCGCATTTTTGGAGCATTGTATGTAGCCTTCTATTGAGCTTTACAAACATGTGTACACATTGTTACACAGGAACCACTGTCAGTAGTGCAGTCCGAGCTTACGTTTCCTTAGAGCGCTCACCCTAATAAGAAAGGCTTTTTATTAACCCTAAATACACGTTCAAACAGCATTAACATATGGACACAATTATTACCTTAACTGCAGACAATGCCCTTCCTTGATTCATAATGTGGTAGTGAACTGACAGCCAAAGTGTTTGTGCTGCAGGGGGTTGGGCCTACTTGTACCAAGGATGAAATAAATATGAAAACTTGTCCTTGACCCCAAACAATATGTCCGGGGTGTCAGGCTACAGGAATTCCAAATCCCTGTTTTGGCTTAGTCGGTGCTTATTTTTTCAGGATAGATTACTTCACTGCAGGTGGCATTGCAGGTGGCATTGGAAGATTAGGTAGCATGATTCTTCCTTTGAATGCCAAATTGTTCATGAAAAAAATCAAGGAAGAAGTAAAACTAGTGTCCATCACGCTGCACATTTACCCTGTCGTGCTTCTTTTTGAGATGCTCAGCAATCCGAGGGAGCACAGTATTTTCCTACTTTAGTACGTATGCATTGGGACAGACTTTACATTCACCAGCAGTTGCCTGATGGTTCATACTGCTTAGGACCTGTCTCTGGAGTGGCTAAGGTATGAGGCAAATATAGTCTGTGCTGTTAAATCCGCAACAGGCGAGAACTCACTTTTATGAACAGTAGTCTTACTATTTTTGCCAGCCATAAAGTATATACATTACATTTTAAATCGTTATTCAGTGACTTTCTTTCTGAATGGTCCTATTCGTGTTTTAGTTAGATTATATAGAGTTTGAGCCAACCTCAAACTTGAAGGTTCTGCACTTTTCGAAACCCTTATTCAATATTGTCTTGCATCATAATCTTGAAAAGTCTCACAAGATTTCTGTGATATTTTCTAATGGGATCAACACCTTTCTGAAACAAATTCTATTGTTTCATAGGAGTCTTTCCCCCATCCCCAGATGACCTTTCCTGACAACCCTCCGATAACTGCTACTAGAGTCACATAACTGGTAATTAAAGTTAACATTTCTTGTCCCATGTGGAAGTAAAATGTATGTTCTAGTATGCTAGCCAACAAGCTTAGAAGCACTTGCTTATTGAGATTTGTGATGTCCACAAGGTACTTTTCATTTTTGATTTCTAAACCTTTTTTTCTGAATTTTTTTTAATACTGTATTATCGATTTTTAAATGAAATAAATGTTCATATATAGAACCATGGTATAAATCTTGTTTTCCTTCAATCCTCCCACATTTGGCCCGAGTTTGTAACAGACCCATTCAAACAAGCCATGTCTTGCCAGTCTTGGTGTCCACCCGGAAACCTCCTCCCTCCCAGTTGTCCAGCCCTCTTAAGTGTATGTGTTTCTGTGAAGTCTCAATCATTTGTTGTAGTGTATGGCTCCCAAAATATGGCCAACACTGTTTCAGGGCATGCATTGCCTGGATTTTCATTTTACAGGTGGTCTCATTTCTTTGCTTAGAAAATATTTCCATTCCTGTTACTGACCGTAATGTTCTAGACCAGCTGTGGATGTCAGGTGGTTTAACTTTTTTCCAGTTAAGTGCTGTTTATTGTTTAGTTGCTAATAACATCTGGAATATAAGCGGTCAGTCTGTACTTTTCATTCCTTACATTGAGGTTGGGCATTTTTCCAGTACTCCAACTATTTCACTATGCTTTGGAAATCCTGTCGCACTTTTTAAAAATGTTTTAAGACTTCTCTCCAAAATATTTGTTGGCTCGGTGGGTGTTAGAAATGGGGGTCTCTAGTTGGCAGAGGTAGGTACCTTTGTCCAAATAGGGACCCTTCTTCCTAGTCAGGATAAGGGAGTTACACTCCTAAAATAACCCCTGCTCACCCCCTTGGTAGCTTGGCACGAGCAGTCAGGCTTATCTTCGAGGCAGTGTGTAAAGCATTTGCACATACCCAACAGTAATAGTGTAAGCACTACAAAAGGACACCAAACCAGTTTAGAAAAATATCCAATATATTTAAGACAAGACCAAAAATAATTAAAAATCCACAATACAGTACTTGGAAATCTTCAGTTATCCAAATAACCTTGAAAAACAGTTCCTTGATGTCGCTAGCTCCCTCTGGGGCTATCACGGTGTCGTGAACAAACAAATCCAAACAGTTCTGGCTGACCGCCGTGTCGCGGGCCAGCTACGGTGTCGGGAAGACCCGCAAAACAGTACCTTTAGAAATGCTGGGTAACGGCGACCTCTCGTTGAGCTTCCGAAAGCACGGCGTCCGCAGGCTTCGGTTCCGGAGGTCGGTGCAGGAGTCGTCGGGCCCTTGAAGTCCCACGCTTTGCAGATCGAACTCCTCGCGGTTGAAGTCAGGAGCGCTGGCGTCTGGTGCTGCGGTGCGAAGTGCAGCGTGCAATACCCTCAGGTCGCGCTGCGAGCAGCGGCTCGGTGGTGGCATCAGATGTCGTCGGTGAGACCAGGGTCGCGGTGCGAAGTGATGCAGTGCTCGTCGCGTTGCTGAAGCACTGTCGTCTGCTGACGAACTGGAGTCTATGGCGCCGGCAGGCCAAGGCTGCGGTGCGGGATGAGGGCAGTGCGTTGTGTAGCTTTACGAGCCGTGTCCCCGAACCACGGTGCAGGCAGCGGCATCTATTTCGGAGTGGCGTCGTCGGGGATACCAAGGCAGCGTTGTGAAGCGAGGCGGTGCAGAGTGTGGTGCCCACAGGTCGCGGTGCAAGCAGCGGCTCGGTGGCGGCGTCATCTGTGAGACCAGGGTTGCGTTGCGGCGGTGCCCTCTGCGGTGCCTTCAGGACACTGAGTCGGCAGCGGTGTTGTAGACGGCGTCGCGTTGCTTTTTCTTCTGTTGCAGCACAAAACACAGTCCCCAGTGCTGAGGGCAGAAGAACTTGAAGTCTTTGCTGTTCCTGAGACTTCTTGAACAGGGGGCAAGCTCTACCTCAAGCCCTTGGAGAAACTCACAAAAATAGATTGCAGAAAGTTCAGTCCAGTCCGTTCACTGCCGAAGACAGAAGCAGCCACTGCAGGCCAACACAGCAAATCAATCAGCAAAGTGGTAGCTCCTCCTCACAGCTTCTCCAGCTCTTCTTCTTGGCAGTCTTCTTGGTCCAAAAGTGTTCTGGGGTTTGGGCTCCACTTTTTATAGCCCAAAATCCTTTGTCCTCTCAGGCAGAGAGTGTCTGTGCCCAGTCAGAACCAGTTCTACCCTCTCTGGTGTGGCTTCATGGCAGGAGGTGGAGACAGCATTGTCGGAGGCAGACCAGGCCCATTCAGGTGAAAGGAAATCTCCTCCCCCCTACTCTAAATGCAGCCCAGGTCTATTCAGCCCTTTCCTGACCCACCTAGACTATTTGGAGCCACAGCTCCTCTCCAGCCCCTGTCATCCATAACCCAGACAGTCAATCCACAAACCCAGCAGAGGCCTACTGGATGGCTGAGCAATAAAATGCCTACTTTCTAAAAGTGGTATTTTCAAACACAGAATGTAAAAATCACCTTTTTAAAAGATGCATCTTTAGATTCTGAGTTCAGGCATACTAAACTTTATTTTTCTACCTAGTGCCCAGGGCCAGTTATGTTTATAAGATGTTATAAACAAACTCTCCATTCTGTCCTATGGGAACAGGTAGCCTTGCAATAGTGAAAAACGAAATTGGCAGTAATTCACTATCAGGACATGTCCTACCTTTCACATACACTGTACCCTGCCCACAGGGGTACCTTGGGCCTATCTTAGGGGTGACTGACGTGTAAGAAAAGGGAAGGTTAGGGCCTGGCAAGTGGGTACACTTGCCAAGTCGACATGGCAGTCCCAGACTGCACACCGGCTTTGCAATGGCAGGCCAGAGTTACATTTACAGGCTGCTTGTGTGGGTGGCACAATCCAGTGCTGCAGCCCACTAGCAGCGTTTGATCTACAGGCCCTGGCACACTCGGTGCACTTTACTAGGGACTGACCGGTAAATCAAATTTGCCAATCATGGAAACACCAATCCATAACACAATTTACAACAGGAGCACTTGCACTTTAACACTGTAAAGCAGTGAGAAAGTGCGCAGAGACACTTAGCCAGCAAAAACAGAGTCAAAACCGGGAGGTCAAAAAGCAAAAAAGTCAGGGGAAACACGCCAAAAGATGCCAAGTCTAACAGTGGGTGTCCAACACATACATTGTGCTCCCTCCATTGTGCACTCCCTTCCACATTTACCCTCTAATTAAGGATGGAGGTTTATCAATTCACGGTCTGTGCTATGTCATGCCATCGCTTTCTCGATTCTGCATTTATTTCCTTCCCTGCGAGTTTTGTTCATTAATGGGGATTATGACACTAAAACCCGGACAGATTTTTAATGTCTGCTGTGGTATTTCAGGACTGTAGATGGTATGAAATGTGATCAATGAAGTTGGAAGGCAGCTATGTAGAAGAAGCTTGCTTGGTTCTGCCAATTAATTCCTTGCCATGCATTGCACTGTCCAATGTACGGAGCCCCAGGTGACAGGTGTTTTTAGATTTAAATTATATTTTATTTTCATATAGTAAGGCGAAAGACATTACAGAATACCTCACCTACATCCAGTGGCCAGGGAGCGAGGGGAAAAATGGAAGGGGAGAGGAATAGAGAGGGAATAAGCAGTTTCAGAGTGCGTGGTGGGGTAGCGAACGCTTCTGTTCAGTAAGAGGCCTTGTCTAGGTAATGGCATATACTGATGCTTGCAATATCATTTGAGGGTATATACACAAGGGAGCTCTTTAGCTATTCAATCAGTAGTGTTCTCTTGGCGGGAGGCGAAGTACACACAGGTATGTCGGATAAGTCCATTTTGTGAATTCCTCTGTTAGAAATTGCAAACAGGGGCCCCAGGTTTTATCAAATTGAGGTCATCGCTGCTTGGAGGCAGCAGACAGTGTATCCATCCCTAGTAGGTCCCAGATTTTATGGAGCCAATCGGTTTGACATGGTATTTTGGACACCCCCCAGCGAGCCGTGAGCTTGTTTGGCAGAGCATATGGTTAACATGATTGCTTGTCCCATCGCAAATGTCCTGGGATAGGTCAGGGGATTAGGGAGGCCCAAGAGGGGACAACTCTGGAATCTAGGAAGTGTAGTGTCATACGCTATATCAAAGGCATCCAGAACTTCCCACCAGGTAAGCTTAGGGCAGTGTCAAAGGTGGTGTTTGATTCCCCACCTGCCCACAACCTCTCCAGCAGTTTGCGTTTCACCCCTCCCCCATTCCCATTGTGCTGTGCGGTCTGGGGTTTCCTACTAGTAATGCGCCAATTTGAGAAGTCTCCCTGCCAGCGGCACTGCCCGCCAAAGTGTTGGCCCTTTACTGAATGCCTTACCACTTTTTCGGAGTGAAGGGGCGTTCACATTTTTTCCCCATCTCAGTTGATTTGGTGTGGGTTTGTGGTACGTTGAGAAAGGTATATATGTCGGAGAGCAGGTGTTTGTCTGAGTATTGAGTAAGGAGCCAACGCTCAAGTGTCAGGGGCCTATTAGCATGTGGGCGTATAGAGAGTTGCGTGACCCAGTGTTTAAGTGGCGTGTATTGCCAATGCGCTGTTGTGTAAGCCATAATTGGCTCGAATCTGGTGGAAATCCATTGGCCCTGTATGGTCAAAGAGGTCGCCTATTCTCTTGCAATTAGCCTGCTGCCAAGATAAATAGATCCCTTTCCTGGTAGGCTAGGGGAAAGTCGGCGTTCAAAATAATCAGGGTTTGTGGAGAGATGCGGGTGGATAGCTTCTTGGATGTTGCACCTTATCCCAGGTCCCCATAGTAGCTCGAAGTACTGGAGAAATATATACACCCCAGGTGGGTGGTAGGGTCTGGGTAATCAAGGTATCTTCCAAATATGGATACCTGCAAAAGCCTGATAAATAAAGCACCAATGTTTTCCATAGTGGGCCTAGCCCATTCCACCAGATAGCAGAGTTGTGCTGCTTGATCGTAATGCGTGAGATAGGTTTCTCAAGGCTTCCTTCCGAGGGGTAGAAGTATGCCTGTCGCTTAAATATGCGTGCTTTTTTACCTTCCCACATGTAATTTTCTGTGAGATGTTGCAGCCTACCCAGGATTTGCGGTGCGGGTTGTAGAGGAAGAATTTGCATAATGTACAGGATCTTAGGCAGGAGTGTCCTCTTGACAGCCGCGAGTCGCCCCACCCAAGACAGAGCGTAATTCTTCTATGTCTGTCTGTGTCCGTTTCGATCGCACGTTTGACAAGAGGATCCCTTAGTTGTTTTTGGCTTTCTGCTGTGTTGTGGGGTGAATATGGAGCTCCAGGTATACCACTCCCTGCGTGGCCCATGGGAAGGGAAGGTGGTGTTGGAGGGTGATTCGGTTAGCTTGAGATCCGTGAGGTTAGGTATCTGTGATTTTTGAAGGTTGACCTTGAATCCAGAGGCCTTCCCAAAGGCCTCTAGTTCCCACATAAGTGCACTTAGGGAACGAAGAGGATGCGTCATGGCCACCATAACATTGTCCGCATATATGGCTAGTTTGTGGTCCCCCACCCCCTCCCCCATTGGAATTCCTGATATTGTGGGGTTTCCACGCACACATCCAGCAAATGGCTCCATATAAAGAGCAAAAAGGAGCGGTGACAGAGTGCACCCACTGTCGTGTTCCGTGGGCAATATCAAAACGCGGGGATGTAAGGCCATTAACTAGGACTGTCGCATGCAGTTTTAAGTAGCTACACCATACACATCGTCTAAACGAATGGCTGAGGCCCACCCTTTGTAGTACCGGATTGAAGTAAGGCCAGTGGACCCGATCAAAGGCCTTTTCCGCATGGACTGAGAAAAGGATCGCAGGCAGTCGCGAACGTTGAGTTTTATCTAAAAGGTGACAGATGCGTTTGGTATTATCGCTACAGCTCCGGGTGTAAAACCCGCTTGATCTGGGTCCACTAGTAACTGCATATATGGGGCCAGCCGAGTCACCAATATGATGGTGAAGATTTTAGCATCAACATTAAGTAGCGAGATTGGCCAATAGGATGAACACTGGGTGGGGTCTTTGCCAGGCTTGGGTATGACCGTAACTGTGGTATCTTTCAGGGTGTCTGTTGAGGATTCTGTATCACTGAAAAAAGGTACATAGGCGCCGGAGGATGGGGGTAGGAGAGGAGGCAAAAAGTTCGTTAAAGTCGGGGGGATAACCATCTTGACCTGGGGCTTTGCCTAATTAGATATGGGCGATCGCTTCCATCACTTCATCTGTATATGTGTCACGCTCCAGGTGGGACTGGTCTAAGTGGCAGTATCCTCCTCTGCCAAGTCTTCAGCTGAATAGAGGGCAGCATAAAAATGCTGGAAAGCTTGGCAGTATTTTTTATCTTGGCTTAGAAGAGTTCTCAGTGCTCCCTCTACCACTCGTTGCCTAGTCGCCTGTGCCCAAAGGCAATGAGCCAAGAAGTGACCCATTTTATTGCCCCCTGTATAATACTTATGTTTGGTTCGTAGAAGAGCGTATTCTGCCCTGTCCATGTTTAGAGCTTTAAGCTGCTTCCGTGCAGCAGTAAGCCGTCGGTGGACTTTGTGGAAACCAGTTTCTGTGTTTCTTCCAGCTTCCTCACCTGCCCCTCTGAATCAATTCGCTTGTCACGCCTCTCTGTTGTGGCATACTGTGATAGCCATCATTCGACCCCAGATCTCCGCCTTCAACGTTTCCCATAACAGCACTATGGGCATCTCTGGGGTGCCATTAGTCTCCAAAAATACCTTGATCGCCTCTGATCTCAGTGACTTGCCACATATGTGAGTAGTTAAAGGTTAAGGTGCCAGGGGCAGCGCTGGGGAGATAAGCTGGGCATATACATCATGACGCTGATCGGAGGGCAGTAACCCCGATCTCAGCATACATAAGGGATGCCAACAAGAGTGATGTCGCCAAGAAGTCAATTTTTGTTCAAGATTGGTGGGCTGCTGAGAGAAAGAAATAGATAGATAGATATTCTTTATTGTTTGATTACTTAAAAACTTACAATGAGACATTATACATATAATACAATATAAAAGTTAAAACGAGAATAAAAGTGCAATATATAATTTGTTTTAAGCCAGTTGCATTTGATAAAATCCATTTCATAGTATATTTTTTAAAATATTCATTTCATAGTATATTTTTAAAATATTTCATACAGTGCTAATATATTTTTGATTGTGTTCTAATTTAGTTCCTACTCCTTAATAAAAACTTTACAAAAGCAGAATTCATAATTATATCATCAGATTGCAGACATATTATCAAAGCTTGCCTACATGTCCTTACTCCTCGAGCATTGAAAAGAGTCTTGAGTATTGTTTTTCTTTCAGTTTTAAGTTCAGGGCAGAGACATAGTAGGTGAATAATGTTCTCCTCTCCTGTTTTACATAATCTACATAATGTGTCCTCTTCTGATTTTAACCATGGTGGGTGATGGCATAGGCCAGGTAATACACCAAATCGTGCTTTTGTAAAGATTTTGTTTATTTTTTAATGATCATGGTGTTTCTAAATATGCTTGTATCTTCCTTTTTGAAAACCCACTCATTATTGGCCATGCATGTTTTCTTTTTGCTAATAGATCCTTCTTTTACAATCAATAGATTTGTTGTTTTATTAATTGCTTTTTTAAATGATTCCCGGGTTATTGTAGTTCTCTAGATTGGCATCACATCAAATTCTTCTAGCGCTGTATTTAAATATTTCCAGGCCTGTAATTTTCTGTTATCATTTATTTCCTACCATAATAGCTGAGACATTTAATTTTCATGATCATTTTTTATTCTGTTCCATATTTTAATAAATTGGCCTTTTTTTTGCGTACAACTGGTTATTTAGACCAAACTCCAGCCTTATTTGTGCCGGTGATGCGTTATTAGGTAGGGGGAAAGGGGATTTAAAAGTTTGAGACCGCATTATTTATAATCACAGCGTCTTTCCCACTTAGAGCCTCACTACCGTATATTAAGGTAGGCAGGAGTTTTGCTGATATAACCTTTAAAAAGGGGCGATAAGATTACCTAATGATTTCTGCAGGATCCTAAATGCTGCTGTCAATGCATTCGCTTTCCTTTGAATGTCTAATTTTTGCGGACAAAAGTTTCCATTATCATTGAATAGTACTCCCAAGTATCTGTATGATTCTACTTGTTCTAACTGGACTTTCTCCAGAAACCATTTGGATTTATGTTTCAATCTTGAGTTTTTAGTAATCACCATAACTTTAGTCTTTGTTTCGTTTATCACCACCCCGTTTTCTTTTGAATACGAAGATATTCGATCTATTAGGCGTTGCAACCCCACTTTTGTTTGGCTTAGGAGGATGACATCTGCGTATAGCAGATTAGATATTTGTTTGCCAGTTAATTTAGGTGGATGTGCATTTGTTTCATTCAGAGCATCCGTTAGATCCGCTAAAAGCAGATTAAAAAGTAAAGGGGCCAGTACGCACCCTGCTTTAGACCTGCTGTCGTTCGTATTTCCTTTGTTAATATTTGGCCATCCGCACTCTAACCCAGGTGTCTGTATACAAAAGTTGAATTAGTTTTAACAGTTGCACTGGAATATCTTTTTCCTGCAGTTTTCTCCACAGAAGATGTCTCTACACGCAATCGAAAGCCGATCTAAAATCAACAAAGCACAAATACAAGGGTTGTTTCGTTAAAATAGTTTTGTCCATTAATACCGATAAGGCTAATATATTTGTAGTAGTTCCAAGTCCTTTAATAAATCCTGTTTGATTCAGTGGGAGTATCTTATTATCCGTTGCCCATTCAGCGAGATTTGAAAGTAAGATCCCCGCACACAACTTAGCATAGCTGAAATAGGTTTTCTCCTTAGGGTGGTGCCCACCCCAAACATCAGTTAGACCATACTCATTTAGCTTTTGATGACCTTGAAGTAGGAGTGCGCTTGTCTGTCCCACCCTTTGTACTGACCTTTCAAGGTTGGCATCCAAGACTAGGTTGTAGTCCTCTTATTAGGACGTCTGCTTCTGTGGTAGCTATTACCTGGCTCAATGTCTGAAGGACAAAATGCCTCCTGATGATCATTTGGAGCATAAATGGAGGTGGCCGTAAATGAGCATACCCCAATAGAGATGTGAAGTGAAAGGACGACGCCAGGAATTGCTGCTTGCATTTGAACCACCCTGCAAGCGAAGTACAAGGCCAGCAAATTCGCAACCCCTGCCCTTTTCCCCGTGCCGGATGAAAAATATTGGCCATCAAACCAACTTGATCACATGCGCCGCCAGTCTGCCTTAATAAGATGTCTCCTGGATTAAGCATATATCACATTTGGACTCAGCAGTATAGATAGGAAGGCCACACGTTTTGCTGGGGCGTTAGGGATTTTAACCATCAAGTGAGTCTGGGTAAAGTAGATATGTATGAGGCCTATGACATTTGTAGGGCTTCCCTGAGAGATCAAGGCGTGGAATGTGGCTATGGGAAAATGCACCTGCATGCAAAGTGAATGAAGTGGATAAAGAAAATTAGTGAGAAGAAATAACATATAGAACATTAAATACCAGAGCTTCGGCGGGCCCCTCTCTGGTTCGCCTGACACTTTGAGGGTCGGGTCCATGGCGCAGCTGCTGGGAATGATCCTCCATCACTCCACCACGTTGGGGAACTCTGCCGCCTGAAGATTATCATTCCTGATGGCGGGAACGGGGACCTGAACAGGCACTGAATACAACAGGAGAGCGTCCCATCACTCGAGAAAAGGGGCCTCAGCTGGAAGTCCTCGAGGGTGGCTGCCGTTGAGGGTTATCAGTTTCCATGTGTGTCTCATGTAGTTGATGTAACAGGGCCCCTCGTTCTTTACGGCTTTCCATCTCCGAGGGTTTAATTGACTTTTTCTGTTTCGGTCTTGTAAAGCATCTTGAGCTCGCAGTAGAACGGGAGATGTCATGCTGAGCAGAGCCAGAATTCTCACTAGTGGGTTGTGCATCAATGTGCAGGGACTTTCTCGCCTCCTCTGTGGTGCTTCTAGTTCGTGTCTCATTCTCCCAGACGAAGGTGAGGCAAAATGGGTGTCCCGAACAGCAACTAATCCCCTTCTGCAACATTTCGGTGAGTGGTTTCAGCTGGCGGCGTCGTTGCAATGTGATGCGGTCGAGGCCTGATAAAGTTTGATCTTATTACCTTTTATGTCTATAGCATTGCGAATCTCACTGCCACCATAATGGCCTCTTTTTGCTTATAATAGTGTAAGCACCCGAGGATGTCTTAAGGCATGCCCTGGGAGCTAGCAAGTCGGCCCACTTGGATTTCTTGTGACGCAAGATGCAGTGCTACATGATGGAAAAGCCTGTGAACGTAGTCTTCTAGGTTTCCAGAAATTGCTTGGAGAGGGACCCCCTTCATATGTAAGCTCGATTGGATCTATTTTCAAGGTCCTCTACCTGGTATTGTAATTCTGTATTTTTATCTTGAAGATCCAGTAACTTGCGGTGGTAGGAGTCCAGTTCCTTGTTGTGAGAGTTACTCGTGTGCTCCAGTGTGTTATTCCTCTGGTCTGGTTTACCCATTTCCCTCCTGAGATCTTTAATCTCTGTCGCCAATTCTTGTTTGAAGGTTGCAATATCTGCTTGTAGGGTGCCAAAGAGGGCCTCCAAGAAAGCCCGGGTAACCGGTGCATCATCTTCTCCTTGGTCCGCTGCGGCATCTTCTGTCTGGGATGACGCTGAGTTACCTCATGGTGTGCCACTTTTTTCGCCCACAGCTTTAGTGAGCAGGCCTTTGATAGAGCAGTCTTTCTTACTGTTGCACGGTGTGGTCCTGCGCAAGGGTCCAGGCCAGTCACGTAGGCGTCGCCGTTCCTTCTGTGGCCTATCTCGTGTGGGCGATGGATTTGACTCTGGTCTTCAACTTCCCTACAGTCTGCGTGGTGGGCAGTGAGTTGTAATGGATACTATAGTTCCTATTGGATGAGTTGTGAACAGCCCAACATGCCAGCTGCTCCAGGTTGAGTATTTCTCTGCAAAGCAGAGGGTCCAGTCTCAAGATAGCCGTGAGCGACCCCTACATTTGTCGATCCTCTTATATCCCTGCAGTCGGTGTAGACGTCGGTAGCGGTGGGCCCCCAATGTAATGCGCCATATAGGGGCTTCGTTGGTATGTCACAATTGGGGCCTTAAGGTCGGGGTGGGGTGAGTATGCACGTCCGATGAGGCCTTGAACAGGAGCCGGAAAGGGCTGTATGCACCAGGGGTCGAGTAAAGTTACTTGTGCACTGGTTATGCTACAGGAGTAGGCTCCGAGGTCACATGAAGGGCTGCAGAACAGCTCAGCCCCAACTCCACACTCCAGCTCTGCTCCCCATCTCCAAGCAGGACTCCGATAGGCCCCACTGTCACCAATGGCTCGGGGCCCCTCTCTCAGCCTGCAGCGATCAATCGGTCCCCAGGTTGGCCTGCTGCCACCTGCCTGCCCAAGCGCTCTCACTCGGCCTGCATCGGGCTGTGCTGCTGTGCAATTACTTCTTTAACCCTGCCCGGAGCTGATGTCGTCTGGATCTTCAGGCTGCTCCTGCTCGTAGCCTGAGACCCTGCTGGTCAGCATCGGCATGCAGGGCTGCTTTGCTCCTCCAATTCTTCCCCGGGCAAAGCTCCTGCAGCAGTTGGACCCCTCGTCGCCTGTGTTATGCAGCTCAGTCCGCTTCACCCTTGGGCTGTCGCCATCTTCGGCAGTTGCAACTTGGAGCCCCGAAGAGGCAGGATATCTGTATCTCTGTGGGTGTTTGGTGTTGGTGGTAGTCTGGTGCACCTGGCGGTCTCGGGGGTGGGGGCGGGGGGGGGGGCGTCTACCGAGTATTTTGGGTAATGAAGGGTGGTTCAGGTTACCCCATGTCCGCAGCTAAGGACGCTGTTGGCGACAGAGCTCTGAGAATCTGCTACCGTCTGGTCGCCATTTTGGCCACGACCCCCAGGTGTCAGTTTTAACGGATTAGAATGAACCAGTCGATAATTTTTATTTTGTTCACTTCTACTATCTAGTCCACTTCTATGGGTTATGTTGCCGCCTGCCTCCTGTTAAATAGTCGTAAAATGTATTTCCAAGAAAACATCTTATAGAAATATAATCATGTACATATTACATGATTATAAAAAGTGAAATATAAAAATTGTCATTAATTAAAAATGTTGATTTCATGTTATTAAATGCAAACCAGCCTTTTCCTGATCTTTTGAACATCCACCGTACATTTATTAATCTACATGGCTTAAAACAACCTAATCTAAAAAGAGCGGTTTTCTGTATGCCTTGATATATTTTGTAATGGCTAAGGTCACATTGAAACTTCTCGGAGAAGAATTTTAGGCTCGTCTGCCCCCAAGCGGGGGTAGAAACCAGGAAAAGTTTGTATGTTTGAGAACTGGAGTTTGGCTGACATTTTGCTGGCGGAGTGTGTGGACTCTCGCTTGGTGACCGGTGTGTGTAGACTGGTGCTTGGTGGCGGAGTGCGTGGACTGTCGCTTGGCTGGCGTTGTGGCTTGCATGGATCCCAGTGTTTTCTTGCACAGAATCCCCTACAAACCTAAAATTTACCTAAAGTCATATTTTCCTCACCATTTTTATCGGGAGACGTTGCGGAAAGCTGGGTGGGTGGAAATCTGTCGGCCTGGTGATCCACAACTTTCCTACACACAAGTGAGGATTTTTTTTTCTTTAGCTAAATTTGAGGCATGCAGGGGATTCTGGGAAGGAAAACGTTGGGAGATCCTTGCAAGCCACGCCTCCCTAGACTCCACCAAGCTTCTAGTTTTCAGAAATGTCTAGGTTCGGTAGGTTTCCGTAGATGCCTGTTGAGCCGGGACCAAAAACGCAGGTGACTCCTGCGCAAAACCAAGTCCTTTTTGTAATTGAGAATTTTGAAGTCTCCACAGTACATTTTGGGCTATTTCCTGTTGCAGGCACTAGGACTACCCACACAAGTGAGGTACCGTTTTTATCGGGAGACTTAGGGGAACACAGAATAGTAGAGCAAGTATTACCAATTGACTTTCTATGCATTTCTGCCTTACAAATGTAAGAATGTGTACAAAAAATGCCCTCTGGTACCCACAAATTCGGAGATGTGCAAATAACCACTGCTTCTAAATTCTTTATTATTCCCATTTTGTAAACGCATGGGTTTCCTTGATGCCTATTTTTCACTCTTTATATTTTACCAAATAAATTGCTGTATACCCGGTGCACAATGAAAAACCATTGCAAGGCGCAGCTCCATTATTGGCTCTGGGTACCTCGGGTTCTTAATGCATCTACAAGTCGTATATATCCCCGCAACCAGAAGGGTCCAGCAGACATAACGGTATATTGCTCTCAAAATCTGCCATACTTAGAAGTTGTTACAGGTGAAAATGTATGCACAAATGGCAGTTTTTTCAACTCCACTTCAATATTCTTTTTATTTCAACAGTTAGTTTTTATAGGAAAACCTTGAGGACCCCTTGCTGAATTCAGAATTTTGTCTAGGTTACAGAAATGTATAGCTTTTCGAGATCCAATATTGGTTTCACACCCATTACTACTAACTGGAAGGAGGTTGAAAGCACAAAAAATAGACTATGTCCCAGTAAAATGCCAAAACTTTCTAGAAAATTTGGTTTTCTGACAAAATTCTGTCTGTTGCTGAAAGCTGGGAAGAAGGTGATTTTTAGCACTGCAAATCCTATGTTGATGCCATTTTGCCGGGGGGAAAAAACAGACGCTTTCTTCGGTAGCACTTTCCCATTTTTTTCCCAAAAAACAAAATTTATCTGTATTTTAACTAATTTCTTGGTCCATTCCAGGGGAATCCACAAACCCTGGCTACCTTTAGAATCCTCAGGATATTGAAAGAAAAGGACACACATTTGGCATGGATACCTTGTGTGAACAAAAAGTTACAGGGGCCAAAGCACCAACTACCCCAAATAGCCCCCAATAAAGTCTTCCCAGGGGGGGGGGGGGTCTGTGGAAAGCCTAGCAACGACGGGGTTAATACATAGTCACAGCAATTCAGTTCCTGCAGCAGGGGTGGTATTGATTGCCAAGGAATACTCCTAACCAGGATGATAAGATTAGTGTATGCCTATAGCTTGAATTGCCGAGACCTTCAGGTAGTTGGGAGTTTCTAATTCTTTGTAGAATTTATATTTCAGGAGCCAGGATGAAAATGTGAGGAGATAGCAGGTATTTTTGTCACGTACGTTTTAGAAGATTGCACATGGCTGAAAAATGCAGTTCGTGAGGTACCCTGAAGCGCGAAGCCTACCTTAATCCATAAACTTTTTATAGCTTTCCCTGCCTGTAGTGGGCTGTCAAAACTGTTTTATGCTTTCCTCCTGCTGGTTTGTCCTGGATGGCAAGTATCTCCTGTTGACGTAACAGACCAGACGTTAACGTGTTTGTCTTAGCACCTTCATTGAATATTCTTTCTGTTGCCAGTAAAGTCCAGCAAAAACATACTGGGCTAGTGCAAACTAGTCCTTCTCCTTCAGGCATTTTCCTCTTTATTGAACATGAAACCTCTGGTAGATTTGCTGTGGTTGGTATGCTTTCCTGATGCACATTTGTATGCCCATAAAAAAGATCCGTTGTGTAAATGGAATTGTGAATGCAGCAAACAACAATATAATCAAGCGTGTCATTGGGTATATTTAGAAGGCATAGTTGGAACTGAAGACGTGTTAGAAAACCATTTTAGTCAATTTTGAATTTGACATGTAAATATAAGCTAATACCTGCATAACAAGGAAGATAAAGTTTTCCTGGGTAATCATTGCATTGGTGTTGGTGCATGAATCCGTGTCTCTAGGTGTACATAAATATTTTTACTTTAATAGCTCAAAAATTACTGAACGCATTTACACCAAATTACAAAAATAACTTTCTCGACCATGATCTAGCTTACTGCTAAATTTAGTGTGATTCTGTTCAGCGGTTTGGGCTGTAGTGGTGTCTAAAATCCATATGGGAAATTACATGAGAAACCTGTTTTGCCCCCCCCCCCCCCCACCCTCAGTCCCCCCCTCCTTCCCTAGCTTGACATCTCCCACTAAAACTTTCCAGACAGCTGCTGAAGTGAGTGGCAAACTAGTGTTGAATTTTTTTTAAAGATTTGCCAAACAGCGCCTAACTTATTAGCAAAAGAAATGCTCTTCCTATGGAAACTAGTTCCTAACTATAACTCCCTACTGGTGACTGGTAGCAGGTTATTTATATATATATATATATATATATCTACTGGCGGTCGCCAGTAGATAGTTATAGTTACAACCTATTATCCATAGGAAATCCGCGACATTCTATTTGCAATAACGTTGGCGCCGGTTGACGAATCTTCGCGAAAGCTTCCAACTTGTTGGGGCGCTCCGGTCCGCTCCTACCCTGAAAGTCTCGGGGTGATACGTCAAGCGGGGGCCGAGAAAAAGGGGGTCCCAAAACGCGTTTTCCCCATTCATTTTTCCATAGGAACCTTTAGTCGCAGCTACAGCCCGAACTGCTGAACGGAATTACCCCAAATTTGGCAAAGAGGTAGCCCTTGGTTCAGACTGGTGCCTTTTGCTAAAATGGTGTAAATCCGTTCAGTAGTTCCTGAGAAATTCACAATTAAAATCACATATATATCTATGGGCGCGTCGGATCCGCGTACCCTCCCGATCACGAGCTGCTTGCTAATTGGCTGTCAACACTCCAAATCAAGAAGTGTTGGCAGCCATTTTGTCCTCGGTACAACCGAGGGACAGAAACAAGTGCGCAAAGCGCAAAAGGGAGCAGGTCAGAAACACCCTGACCCCCTAGGTCTGCTCAGGGGTCCCACAAGGACCCCTGGGCAAAAAGCTTTTTTTTTTTTAAATCGGCAGGATGCGCTCAGGGTGCGCGAATCCTGCCGAAAAAAATCGAAGCGCGGTCTCCCGCGCTTCGATGTACTGGCCCCGGGTGGCCCAAGTCCCGGGGGCATGGTGGGGGGATAATTTAATGTGTGGGGGCCTCAAAGGGCCCCCAAGCCCCGGGGACCGCCACCCCCCGGGGCTTTTTAAAAAAAATGGTGCGGGAGGGCTCTGAGCCCTCCCGCAGCCCCGGGGACCACCACCTCCCCGGGGCTTTTTTTTAATTAATTTAACAACCTGTGTAGGGGGCTCCAGCCCCCCACACGCCCGGGGACCGCCACCTTCCCGGGGCACTAACAAATTAAAATGGGGGTCCGTTTTGGACCCCGAAGCCCCGGGACCACCACCTCCCCGGGCTGTGCTGATGTAGGGAGGGGGGCCGCGCGGCCCCTCCTGGAGCCCTTGATGGCCCTGGGGACCACCACCCCCAGGGCCGGCTCCTGCAGTGTCCCGGGGTGCCTACCCCGGGACACTGTAGTTTGCTATGGCAGGACGGGAGCCTCGCGGCTCCCGTCCTGCCATAGCAAACTGCTTTGGATATTGGAAGAGAGAGCAGGAAACCTGCTCTCTCTTCCAATATCCAAAGCCGATGCTTTCCACATGGGGAGCAGCATGTCAGCTGCTCCCCATGTGTAAAGCAATGCCGGCTCCCGTAGGACACGGGGAGCCGGCGGGACTGTGGGGGGATTGGGGAACCCCACAGTCCCCAACGAGAGGCCAGGCCCCGGGGGATGGGGTCCCCGGGGCAAGTAGTGGCCTAGGAGGGGGGCCACGCGGCCCCCTCCCCAAAAAAGAAAAATTAAAAAAATTAAAAAAAATGGAAAGGCCGGCCCCGGGGATGGGGTCCCCGGGGCCTTAAATGGCCAGAGGAGGGGGCCACGCAGCCCCCTCCAAAGAATAAAAATAAAAAGGCCATGCCCCGGGGATGGGGTCCCCGGGGCCAATACAGGCCCAGGGAAGGGGGGCCACGCGGCCCCCTTCCCGTTTTTTTTTTATTAAAAATTTAAAAAAGGGGTAAGGCCCTGGGGGATGGGGTCCCCAGGGCATAAAAACAGGAAAAAGGAAGGGGGCCACACAGCCCCCCTTCAGGGGACAAAAATTTTATTTTTTTTAAAAAAACGATCGGGCCCGCAGGCCCCGCCCCCTTCCTTCACCACTCTGCAAACGCGCCCCTGGCGCGTTTGCAGAGGGGAACGAATTCCCCTTGAATACTGGGGGTCCCTGGGGGCCAACTAGCCCACCAGGAACCTCCAATATGCGCCAGGGGGCTGCGTTGCAGAGACGTGTAGAGAGGCCACACCCTTTTACACCTCTCTGCAACGCAGCTCTGTGGCGCTTTTGGAGGTATATGGTGGGCTAGTTGGACTCCGGGACCCTCAGGATTCAAGGGACTTAATCCCCCAACTTAAAACGCGCCACGGGGCGCGTTTGCACAGTGGTGAAGGGAGGGGCGGGGCTTCAGGTGACATGTGTGCAAACAGGCCCCGTGGCGCGTTTTAAGATGGGGAATTAAATCCCCTTCAATCCTGAGGGTCCCTGGGGCCAACTAGCCCAACAGGTACATCCAGAAAGCGCCACAGAGCTGCGTTGCAGAGAGGTGTAAAAGGGGTGTGGCCTCTCTACACGTCTCTGCAACGCAGCCCCTGGCGCATATTGGAGGTTCCTGGTGGGCTAGTTGGCCCCTAGGGACCCTCAGGATTCAAGGGGACTTAATCCCCCAACTTAAAACGCGCAACGGGGCGCGTTTGCACAGATGTCACCTCAGGCCCCGCCCCTCCCTTCACCATTGTGCAAATATTCCTCTAAAATCAGCCGAAATACGAATTCCGATTTACTCACCTGTTATCAGGAGAGACCTCAGTGCTGCATCTTTCAGCCCAGTACTGATCCTGAAAAGTAATTTTAACCGTACTTACCGGTAACTTGAATTTCCTTCATAGGCTAACATTGACTGGTTTCACTTGGAAATTCTTCTAAGTGTGGAGTTTTGGAACTTTAAAATATTCCTCTAAAATCAGCCGAAATACGAATTCCGATTTACTCACCTGTTATCAGGAGAGACCTCAGTGCTGCATCTTTCAGCCCAGTACTGATCCTCAAAAGTAATTTTAACCGTACTTACCAGTAACTTGAATTTCCTTCCATAGGATATCATTGCCTGCTTTTTGCTCAAAAAGTTTCTAAGTGTTGATTTTTGAAACATACAAATATTCCTCTAAAATCAGCCGAAATCCGAATTCTGATTTACTCACCTGTTATCAGGAGAGACCTCAGTGCTGCATCTTTCAGCCCAGTACTGGTCCTGAAAAGTAATTTTAACCGTACTTACCAGTAACTTGAATTTCCTTCCATAGGATATCATTGCCTGCTTTTTGCTCAAAAAGTTTCTAAGTGTTGATTTTTGAAACATACAAATATTCCTGTAAAATCAGCCGAAATACGAATTCCGATTTACTCACCTGTTATCAGGAGAGACCTCAGTGCTGCATCTTTCAGCCCAGTACTGGTCCTGAAAAGTAATTTTAACCGTACTTACCGGTAACTTGAATTTACTTCATAGGCTAAAATTGACTGGTTTTCAGCAAAAAAGTTTCAAAGTGTTGATTTTCACAAACTACAAATATTCCTTAAAAATCGCCTGTATGACTTAAACGCATTCTTTCAACTGTTTACAGGAGATGCACCAGTGCTGGATCCAGGATCCAACACTGAGTAAGAAAAAGTAACGATAACAGTTTTTACCTGCTAAGTGAATTTCCTTCCATAGGATAACATTGGTGATTCTATGAGAAAAAGTTTCTAAGTGTCAACTTTTAAAATACAATAATATTCCTTAAAAATCACGACTGTAACCAAAACGCTTTTACTCAACTGTTTACAGGAGATGTACCAGGACTGAATCTAGGATCCAGTCCTGTGGTTACAAAAGTAATCCATAAAGTAACTAATTGCATTTAACTAGAAATTCACATTGAGCTGAATGTTGCATTGTGTTTGAAAATGTGTTGCCCATTGCAACAACTGTAACTACTGTACTTAAAAGTCTATTGCCTATGTGCAAAGTATTTAAACTAAAGTAATTCATTCTGAGAAAGTATTTTTTGTAATGTATAATGTAATTACAATGTAATTTAAAAAATAAAATATGTAAAAAAAAATTGTTTCTAAAAATGTAGTAAATCAGTATGAAAAAAATTAATATAACAATTAATACATTTAAAAATTGTCATTTACAAAACCTTTGAAATTCACTGAAAAAACCGTAGGTTTCAGGCACGTTATAGTTAGAAATTAGCATTTAAAAACCTTTGAAATTCACTGAAAAAACCATAGGTTTCAGACACGTTATAGTTACAAATTAGCATTTAAAAAACCTTTGAAATTCACTGAAAAAACCATAGGTTTCAGACACGTTATAGTTACAAATTAGCATTTAAAAAACCTTTGAAATTCACTGAAAAAACCATAGGTTTTAGGGACAGTTATAGTTACTTGGACATTGCACTCGTACAAAACCCGTGAAATTCCCCGTTATAGTTAGTTCAGCTAACTATAACTCGCGCCCCGCAATGCACTGCTGATGACGTCACATATTACATCACTCATGACATGGTCAGTGACATCACTGATGACATCACTGATGACATCTCAAATGACATCACTGATGACATCATCCACGTGATAATCTGATGCACCTCCTCACACCCTAATATAACCTTTGATACACCCACTCTAAATTACAGACTGCCATTCGCAAAACCATAGACACTCCAACACCAATAACTACATACCCACTCACTGATTCTTAGGTCTACACACACACATCCACTCACTCACCCGTACAGTCACTCATACTTACGGTCACTCAGTACAGGACTATCATATGCACTCTTACTCCTATATAGACACTCAAACAACGCCACTCATCCATAGAGATACTCAGACACCTAGTCAGTCATGCAAATAATTAAACACACTGCCATTTACTCACCTATACAGTTATACACACACCAGCTCACTTACTCATACAAATAGTATCACATTGTTACGCTCTTATACAATCACTGATACAAGCACACACTCATCCATACAGCCACTATCACAATCACTCACTCTTGCTTATAGCTATTTATATACTCCAACACACATATATACTGCCTTTCACATATGTAGTTACTCACACATGTACCACTGGGACATACATTCACTCACTAACACACTCTTACACACACTTACCCACCCATACAGTCTATCACAGATGCACTCTTGAAACCATCCACCCAGTGAATCACCCACTCACACATCTATGCACAGAGTTGCACACACCCCTCCCACACAAACACTCAGGCACCCATACAGATACTCAGACAAGCATTCAATAACTCATATAGACACTCATTTAGCTATTCACAAACACATGCAGCCACTTACACAGCAACAGACAGACGGATACAGACATTCACCCAGATTAGTCACTAACCCATGCATTCAGTAAGATACGTTAAATCACTCACTTATAGAGTCAGTCACGCACCTACTAAATCATCCATACAGACACTTACACACCCACTCATTCTTCAATACGTCTTTTCCTATATATATTAAAAATATTTAAACTTTACAGAAACACAGTCACTGGATGATGTCATCAGTGATGTCATTTGAGATGTCATCAGTGATGTCGTCAGTGATGTCACTGACCATGTCATGAGTGATGTATTATGTGACGTCATCAGCAGTGCATTGCGGGGGCGCGAGTTATAGTTAGCTGAACTAACTATAACGGGGAATTTCACGGGTTTTGTACGAGTGCAATGTCCAAGTAACTATAACTGTCCCTAAAACCTATGGTTTTTTCAGTGAATTTCAAAGGTTTTTTAAATGCTAATTTGTAACTATAACGTGTCTGAAACCTATGGTTTTTTCAGTGAATTTCAAAGGTTTTTTAAATGCTAATTTGTAACTATAACGTGTCTGAAACCTATGGTTTTTTCAGTGAATATATATATATATATATATATATATATATATATATATATATATATATATATATATATATATATATATATCTCTAAGTTATACTTAAACTTTATTCTTAATAAATAAACTCAAATTAAACTACACTAACTAGAGAAATTATATAGTTATAGCTTAAATTTATGATTTGCGCACCATTAGTTAGAATGTACATTTATAATTTATGCACTACCTTCAATTTACTATACGTTGCGATCTTTGTACACATTCTTCTCGCATCAGTCTCCACACTACATGAACTATAACTCTCCCTCTATGTACTGATTAAACCCTTGCATATTATATACCTTTTAGTGGTAGAAATCATAGCAGTCCTTAAAAGACTTATGACATCTGAAATGACATTTATTCCAACAGTGCATGGTAGAGTGTGGAGTTGTTAATGTAGTGTGAAGATTGATGCAAAAAATGTATGCGTGGGTGTGCGATGTCTTGTAAATTTAAGATGATGCATGAATTAGAAATTTGTTATAACACTCACTTTATAACTTAACCAGTTGGTACAGTTTAAGTTGGTTTGTATATAAAGAATAAATAAAGTTTTCCCAATTATAACTTGGCTTTAACTATATTTTTTCATTAAATTTGAATGATTTTTATTTTTTAGGAAAAATGTTTCAAAATCAGTGGTGTTTAATACAGTGCAGTGTCGTATCCCAAAAGATAGTACTGTACAGTGTAGTCAGTATAGTGTTGTGGAGAAGAATACAGTGGAGTTGCGTATAGTGAAGTATCGTAGAGTGTAGTGGAGTGTCGTAGAGTACAGTTTAATGTTGTACAGTGGTTTTTGTTCTACTGTAGTGTTGTGGAGTAACATTGTGTAGAGGCCATACAGTGTAGTACACTTTTTTTTTCAGTGGTATAATGTGTATTAGAGTGCAGTTTTATAGAGTTTAATGATGTACATTGGACTGTCAGTGTGCTAAACCTTTGTACAGTGTAGTGGAGTGGGGTAGCGATAAGTGCTGTGAAGTGCAGTACACTAATGGCATTTCATATTGTAAAGTGTGTGAAACAGTAATAGAGTGGAGTACAGTATACATTGGAGTGAGGTAGCGTATGCTAGATTGGTACAGTCCTACAGTGGAGTAGAATATAGTGTTGTGCAGTGGCGTCCACTGGAATAGTGTGGAGTGGTGTAGGGTGGGGTAATTAAAACAGATAGCATGGAAGTGTGTAAATATATATGATGTGTCCTCAATCTATATTGAGGTGTAAATTATAATTTTTGGCACTGTGGAAGTTTAAGTAGTGTTGGGTATAAGTTTTCAAAACGTAGTTGTATATTCTGCTGCGGTATAATGCAGTAAATGCGAATAAGAAGTCTGTATGTGATTAGCTAAAGGCTGTTTTTGCCTACGATAAAAGGCAGCCATGTAGTTTTTAGCACAGTGTGGCTGCGTTCTGGGTTATGATCTTAGATATAGGTAAGTAGTATGTTTTATTGTTCACTACCTATCACCACTTTATTAAAAGTGGTAATAGGTAGAGAAATGCATTTACCATTTTCTATGTGTTTATAGCTGTTCATGGAGAACTGCGCTTTAAAAAAAAAAAAAAAAAATTCTCCAATTAGTGTGGTAAGTTCTAGGCATTACAGCAGTACTTAAATAAGTTAAAGGAAAATACACCAAATAAAATGTAGTTTTACATTTTTTAACTTTGTTTTTAAGTACCGCTGTACTTGCAAGGCAGTACCCCGGTACTCCTTAAATTTGTTTTTTGAGTATATAGAAATAGTAAAAACTTTCCATACCTACTATCACTTTATTAAACTGTTATATGTAGGGGAAAATATCAAACATAATACTTAACTATATCTGAAGGTGGCGTGATGCAGAACACAGCCAAGTGTACCTAAAAACTTGTCTGCCTTTAACTTTTATAAAGGCAGTTAGTAGCCAATCACATAATGACTTGTCATTGCTATGTACCCCGGTACTTTCACGAGAGTACCGCAACTACACATCACCAAGTTAAAATGCCTTCTAACCAGGGCCACTGGAATTATGCAACAGAGGAGGGCCAAATTAAGCGGCAGCGCTGAATGTATTATGCTGCAAGAAAAGGCAAATTATGTGACATTATGAGGCACATTTTTAAACCGTATTTTGTCATTTTTTAGTTTAAGAATGTCTGGGCATTAGTTGCAGCTCATTAGTACCAGTTTAACACCCAAACACAGCAATAAGCTACAGAAATGTGACCAGGCAAACTTTGCAATGGTCCTTCCACTTCTTGCTGTTTTAGTAACTTTCTAACTGTTAAAGTTGGAAACCATTTTTTTGTTGTTTTAAATCTGCTGATTATGCAGTTGATGATGTTTATGTGGCAAATGTATAATTTTGCAAAAATCTGTAATGGCTCTGTGTAATGGGTGATTGGATGAGTGCATTAGTGGTGCATGGGTGATTGGATGAGTGCATGGGTGGGTGCATGGATGTATAATATTATATTTTTAATACCATACTACACTTTATTGCAAAATCCTCACTAGGTAATCTTACCTGCCTTATAAAACAATGAACCTAGACATCTCCAATTTGTAACAAGCATTAGAAATGTAATAGGTCTCGCATTTTTTTTTTAGTTGGAGCTATTGGCATAGTAAACTGCAATGTCTTTTACCCTTGTGTTATTGTATTGTAATTGCATTTGTATAGCGCTTACTACCCCTGACGAGGCGTCAAAGCGCTTTTCGGCGAGTAGCACGCTACTCCGGGACCCATAGAGGATTAGTGTTGAATTAGTATAGTGAAACATGCAAGTAAATTTTAAGTGGTGGATATGTTAGTCCGTTATTTGGATTCGGAAGGATAGCAGAGGAAAAAAGGTTTGTGTTTATATAGCGCTTCTTACCCCTGATTGGGCTTAAAGCGCTTTTTTTTTTTTTTTTTTTTTGGTGAGTAGCACGCTACTCCGGAAACCCATAAAGGATTAGTGGTGAAAATTTAGTATAGTGAAATATGAAGTAATTTGAGTGGTGGATATGTTAGTCAGTTATTTGGATTGAGAAGGTTTGGGGAGGGGTAAATAAGGCAAAAAGGTTTCCATTTATATAGCGTTTGTAACCCTGATGAGGTGTTGAAACGCTTTGTTGGCGAGTATCATCCTACTCTGGAACCCATAATGGATTAGTGGTGAATTAGTATAGTGGAATATGGAATTAGAGTAGTGAACATGTTAGTCTGTTATTTTTATTGAAAGGGATAGTGGAGGGATAGAGTGAAGGATTTCTTTTTTTAGGTCATAGCAATAGGAGGAGGCTTTTGGATGAGTAAAAAGGGTTTTTGGAGGGGAAGAGTCAGGGGGAAGAGTTTAGAAAGGTTTGTTTTGGGGGATCGGTATAGTAAAAGAGGTGTTAGATGATGCAAGAAGGGGTAGAGTAGGAGAGAGTCAAGAAAGGATTATTTTGGGGAACATAGTAGTGGTATGGGGTTTGGGATAAATGAGAGAGTGGGTGTAGAGGATATAATGATAGATGTATAGGCTGAGAAATAGGGTAGTGCATTGGATATGCTTTTTCACGAGAAAAGTAAGACACACAGATCCAAGTACATGGAGGTACATAGATGCACAATGGAAGCAAGTACATGTAGACCAAAGATGTTTTTTTGTTTTTTTTATAACCTAATCTACATGTTTATACAAAGCAATACACAAAGATAGGTACATATCTATAGTGAAGATAAATGCTTATATATAGAGGGACACATACATAGGGTGGGTATTAATGAATGGGAAAATGGGCAGCATTTCTGGCCCAGGTCCCGACCAGTCTCGAACAGGCTCAAACGGGCACTCACCCTTGTCCTCTCCACCCTTAGCCGCGACACCCGGGCTGAGACGCCCTAAGCCTTGGCCGTTTATAGCCCTAGTAGTCAGGTGACCCCTTCAGCCAATGGGAACCCTAGCCCTAGCCCTATCCAATCACACTAGCCCTAAAATCTAGAAACAATAGGAGACGAGGACCTTACAGCCAATCTCAGCCCTAGTCCAAGCACCCAATAACTTTCAAAAACCCTGAACTCTACGTCCAATAGAGGCCCTAGCCCTACCAGTAGTCTCAACCCAAGTCCAAGCAACCAATGGCCCAGGAAGCCCTAGTCCCTACTTCGAATAGAAAGCCTAACCCTACTCTTAGTACCACACCTAGTCCAGCAACCAGTCACACCAAAAGCCCTAATCGCAACTTCCAATTAAAGGCCTAATCCTAGTCATAGTCCCACCCCAGTCCCAACAACCAATAACACAGGAAGCCCTAGTCCCTACTTCCAATAGAAATCCTAACCCTAGCCCCAGTCCCAACCCTACATTGATTGAATCACAGACCCAGAAACCAATCAGAACCCTCAAATACCCAACCAATGAGGACACTGACCCTAATCCAATAGAAACATCAGATACAACCTCCAATCAGTGTATACATGTACCTACCACTAGCAGACTATATAAGGTCCCAGCAACCTCAGACAAGGTTTGCTGGCCAGGGAGTTGGGAGCTGCTTCTCTTGTTCAGAATCTCCTAGGAGACAGGCTCAATCCACACTTTGTACTTCTGCAGGTAAGGGCCTAACTTGTCCTCTGAAAATAGTGTTTGTATAAAACTTTACTCCCTCTCCTGGACAAAAAACGAAGTGCACAGTCCCTATTAAACACAGTTTAAACAGCACACAGAAGATCACTGCTGCCTCAGAGCACACTCTGATGTAGAATATCCCTGTTGCTGGCGGGGGGGGGGGAGGGAAGGAGGGGCTGGTTTCACTGACTTGTTAACACAAAATGGTGGCTGGGGGTTGTGAGAAAGTGCCATCTTTCTTGCATGGTATGCCCCCCCAATTTTTGCTGAATTGCTGATGTACTTTGACTGAGTACTCCTGCCAATCGGGTGCCCAGGGCCTGTGTTCCTTCCCTAAAACTGCATTACAGCCTAAACCCAATTGGCACCTCTGGCCACATGTCAGCCCCTGGTAAATGGTACCCAGGGCATTGTGACCAGAGAAGGCCCCTAAGGGTTGCAGCACTTATTGTGCCACCCTTGGAGGCCCTGTACCCTGACACACACACCCTGCCTTTGCAGGCTGAGTGTCTTGGTGCAGAACAAAACAGTCTACATGGCATCCCTGTGTGCCATGCCCACAATCACACTGCCCTGGCATACCTCAGTCACCCCTCTAGCTGGGTGCACTATGCCAGTGGTGCGGGCACAGGTGCATGAGCCCTGTGCCCCTACAGTACCCAGGGCCATTCCTGGGCACTGCAAGTGCAGTGATGCCATTAAGAGTATATGGTGCTGGGAGGTCGTCATCACGAACTCCACAGCACCATAATGGCTAGACTGAAGTTTGGTATCAAACTTCTCAACACATTAAACCCACACTGATGCCAGTGTGGGATTTAACGTCAGATGCACGACAGAGGGCAACTTAGAGTTGCCCCCTGAACCTACCCTACAATCCACGTCCTGAGAGGCTGCCACCCAGCAGACATGTTGCTGGACTCCTGGGTAGAGAGCCATCCGCTCTCCCGGGCCTGCAACAATGCACGTCCTGGGCGAGGAGCTAGGCCTCCTCCCCCAGGATGGGCAGGGGGAAGCTTCAAAGGCATTCCGCCTTTTGTGAGCTTCCCCAGACCACTTGCTGTACTCAGCAACTGGTCCCCACTGGTTCTAGCCCCCACTCTGGCGGGAAGACTGGCGGGAAACACCAAGGGAGGAAAGGGGGTGTGCTAGCCTCTGCCAACCCCACCCCTCAGGTGGGGGAGACTAGGTGAAGCACATCTCTGGGCTCTCGCCATCTTGAAGATGGGGAGCCCTACCCAATCAGGACTAGGCTCCTGTCCCCTCCCACTGGAGAGTGGCAGGATAGGGGGTGTACCCACCACAGGGAAGGGACCCATTGGTCCCTGCCCTTTACCTACCTGTAACGCCCCTAAATCTAGTATTTAGGGCACCCTGAACCTTCCTTCCTTGGATCCAGATTCCGAAACAAGAAAGAAGATCAAGAAACAAGAAGACCTGCCGTGCAGCTGCTAACAAAAGGAAGACACCAACTGATTTTGCCCCAGCCCTACTGGCCTGTCGACCCTCGAACCTGCTCCTGCTAAACCCCGGCGTCTCCAGTGGTCAGCAACCTCAAAAACCCCGGAGCACCTGACTGCCTTGTGACTCTAACTACCTGGGACTCCCACGAGCAGTGGTACTGCTCGAAAGCAAGTAACCTATCCCTGGTGCCAGCCAGGAACCGCGAATCCAGCACACTCTGCACCCGCCGAGCCCGGCCTGTGCCTGAGTGGACAAAGACCACGAGGACGTCCCCCCGGCGACTGTGACCCAGAATCCAGCACCCAAGGACCCTCCTCGACGATCCTGACGACGCCTGCAGCCTCAGAACCTGGGCCCCCTCCAACCGTGACCAGCAGAGGTAAGATTTCCCGACGCGAAAAGACACCCCTGCACCCGGCGCCCTGCGGCCTCCTGTGCCCAACTCCGGGGTGCCTACCTATCCTCCAACTACCCAACTTACCCCTCGAAGTGGTGGTCTCACCTGAAGAATCTCCGTGCCCGAGCTTGCAGCCTTTGTTCAGTTTCCAACTTCTCCATTGAAATCCATTGAGCGCCCGACGGCTCAAAAGCACCCTGTCGCCCGAGTGCCCCTGGCAGTGCAACCTCTACTCTAAGCTACTTCCTCATTTGCCCTGAGCAAGTGACCAGGAGCCCAGCTCCCACAGCCGCGTGGCCTGCTAGCCAGCAGCCACCACCCAAAGGCCCCCTGCCCGCCATAGGCTAACATTGGGCCTAACTCACTCTGCACCCGGCCGCCCCTGTGCTGCTGAGGGTGTACCAACTGTACCTACCTGACCCTGGGGGACCCCTGAGTCTATGCCCAGAACCTTAACTCTGCCAGTCGAGTACTTACCCAAAAGCTGATAACTCATTTTTCTTTCATAGGGTAACATTGACTGGTTTCACTTGGAAATTCTTCTAAGTGTGGAGTTTCTAAACTTTAAAATATTCATCTAAAATCAGCCGAAGTACGAAAACGAATTTACTCACCTGTTAGCAGGAGAGATCCCAGTGCTGGATCTTGGTGCCCAGCACTGACCCTGAAAAGTAATCATAACTGTACTTACCGTTAACTTGAATTTCCTTCCATAGGATAACATTGCCTGGTTTTTGCTGAAAGTTTCTCTGTCGATTTTTGAAACTTACAAATATTTGCTAAAAATCGCCTGTGTGACATAAACGCATTCTTTCAATTGTTTACAGGAGATGCACCAGTGCTGGATCCAGGATCCAACACTGAGTAAGAAAAAGTAACGCTAACACTACTTACCTGCTAAGTGAATTTCCTCCCATAGGATAACATTGGTGATTCTATGTGAAAAAGTTTCGAAGTGCCCACTTTTAAAATATAATAATATTCCTTAAAAATCACAACTGTAACCAAAACGTTTTTACTCAACTGTTTACAGGAGATGTCCCAGGACTGAATCTAGGATCCAGTCCTGTGGTAAGAAAAGTAATCCAAAAAGTAATCCATTGCATTTAACTAGAAATTCCCATTGAGCTCAATGTTTATATTGTGTTTGACATTGTGTTGCCTATTGCAACAACTGTAACTATTGCATTCAAAAGTCTATTGCCTATTGAAAGTATTTACCTAAAGCATCTCATTCTGAGAAAGTATATTTTGATACCTATTGTTGGTTCTAAAATAAAACAAGCATATATATTTTTATATACAAACCATTGGCCTAGAGTTCAGTTCTTGAGTGTGTGAGACCATTTGCTGACTGAGTGTGTACAACAAATGCTTTACACTGTCCTCTGATACTGCCTTACTGCTCGACCAAGCTACCACTTTAGAGAGTAAGGTTATATCTAACTTTAGCCTCTGCCAAACCTCTGGGGACTGTGGACTCTGTGCACACTGAACCTTACTTTGGTTCAGTATATACAGAGCCACTTTCTTACAGGGGTGCACTGTTTAACATACAGGTCTTAGCACAGAGACAAGGGGAAATCTGGAGGGAAAACTGATAGTCACTGGGAATGAGAGGGAAAAACTACAGATTTAGGACTGCAAATCCCACAATTCAACAGGTTAAATGGAAGCAATCCTGGGCAGGAAAAACCACAAGTTTGAACACTAAACAGGTAATTAAATATGCAATCACGGGCAGGTTAAAACTACAATTTTAAACGAACAACCACAGGCAAAGACAGTAATCACAGATGGGGAAAATCGTTTTTTAACTCTTTTAGGAAAGAGACCGCACTAGTCTGCCTCCTTACCACTTCCTGGACTCTGCTCACTGCAATCTGGGGCACAGGTAGGCTGCAACAATGGAGTCAATATATGTGCTTTGAGTAGAATTATGTGGGTTGGTTTTGAATTGTTAGTTGTGTAATTGTGTGGCGTGGATTTGTGTAGTGTAAATGTGGTTTGCACTGGAATTATGTGTATAGTAATTATGTGGTGTAGAGCTCAGTGGTGTAGAGTAAAGTTGTGTATAGTGATATAGAGTGGTGCCACGCATATTCCAATGGAGTGGAGTGGCACTGCTTGTATATATATATAAAAAAAAAAAGTGGCTTTGCGTGTTGTAGCATAGAGTGGAATGGTAAAGAGTAGAGTGAATTGGCGTAGAGTGCATTGCCATAGAGTGCAGTTTTGTATAGCAGAATAGCATGGAGGGTCATAGTGGAGTGGTTCAAAGTACAGTGGAGTACCCTATCCTGGAGTTGTATAGAGTGCAGTGGCAAAGAGTGCAGTTGTGTATGGTAGACAGCATTAGCATACAGTAGAGTGGGGCATAGTAGAGTAGAGAGGCGTTTAACATGCACTTATCGTTTTTGCATCTAGAATAAATCAAACGTTTTTTCTTTCCTTGCTTGTATTTCCTGGAGGTTATCCTCTGGCCCGTTATGGAGTCTTTTTTTTTTTTTTTTTTTTTAATTCTTTTTTTTTTTTTTACAACCAGGGTGATGGGGACATGCATGTGTCTGAGATGATTTTGGGAGTTGACAGCCGGATAAATAAAAAAAAAAAAGATTACTGCTGCATGGAGGGCGAGCACTTTTTTTTTTTTTTTTTTTTGTGTGGAAATGTACAACTTCTGCCCAATCAAAACATGCACTCCTGCCTCCTAACGTGGACGGAGGTAAAGCCCCTCTCTTGATGCGCACAATTTTCTGGCGATAGCTGCGCTGTCCCGCCAGACTATAATAAAAATGCTGTTTAACATTTAAACTACTGGCAGATTTGCACCCCTCCTCTTAAGTGTAACTCTAAAACAATGAAGTAATAGCCCAACAGGTTTATGCATCTGCTGCTGAGATCCTTGTGCAGCCTGCACATAGGAATCTGGAGCGGGCATATCAGACACTTATCCTTCTGAAGGCAATAACATGTGCATTGCTGTGTAGTTCAATAGCACCTATGAGCCACTGTGCTGTGAAGTCCGAAGGCTGTGGCAGAAACCACTTTATAAAAATAGGTCATTTCTGATGGATACATCTGCCTGTGGATTCCTCACCTTTTGAATTACCCCCTTGCTCCGTATTCCACAGAAACTTTTTCCATAGCTCTCCCACGTAGACGTCGCAATGGAATGGCTCTGCACGCTATTCCGCCTGATATTATCAGCCATAGGAAGGCCTCGCTGGCGTGTAGACATCAGTTTCCTTTTCTCCATGCCGTCGACGCATAACGATTTTTCTAGGAGTCTCCTTTTCTTTGTAGTTTACATTGTTACAGTTGTCTGAAAACTGTTTCTGTGCGATGGCTTCTCAGAAGAAGCTTGGTTTTAAACCCTGTAGGGAATGTGGGGCCATATGTCTGTCACGGATCCCCACGAAGATTGCCTTTGGTGCCTGTCTGACCACGACGTCGAGTGATGCTCTTCGTGTCGTCTGATGAATTCGAAGGCCCTCAGAGAGGGCAGCGAAGTTGTTTATGGCCCGGGCAAAGAAGAAAGGTCGGAAGAGGACAAAGTCGAGGTCAAAGTCGCTGACTCCACACACCTCGAGGTCGTCCAAAAAACACAAGAAGCTGCATCATGGGTCCAAGCGCCGCTCCTCGAAGGACAAGTCCCCGAAGTCGGTGTCCCCGGTCCTGCGGCGTCATAGGAAGGATGCTGTCTCGTCTTCTCCTTCACCGCAGCTGACTTCGGTGCATTCTCTGATGCCGAGGGACTCTCCGGCGCCCAGGGAAGCGTCCACTTCGCAACCGGCCTCCCCAATCCCTGCTCCGGTGTCACCAGCGCTGCAGCCAGAACTCTCATTACGACCTCTGCCTGTTTCAGAGGCGGTTCTGTATCCGTACCCACCTTTTCCGGCTCCAGGTGCAGATCAATCGCATTTTCTGAATGCAGTGTAAGGCATGTTTGCCAGGGTTGTTAACCCATCCGGCGTGCCTGGTGGCCCAGTGGGACGGCTTTCCTACAACTTGGGCGTTCCCCAACATTATGCCTAGGCACCCTTCATGCCTTTTATGCCAGTGACTCCGTCTTGGCCTCTCCCGGCGCCGAAGTACTCGGCGTAGACCCCCTCCCAGGAGTGATGGATGGACTATTCTCTGGCGCCATCATGCTCCGGTCCGGCGTCGACTCGACTTCGTGCGGCACCTCCAACCGCTCCTGAAGGGCCTCCATCGACTCCGGCTCTGAGGTCACTGGCTCCAATACTGGCGCTGCCGGCGCAGATTCCAACGATTAGTTCGAGAAGGGAGGCTCAGAGGCTTCTGGAAGAGGAGTTTCAGGAGCAAGCTGAGGAAGAGTAGAGACTGGATCCTATGGATGACTTTGAAGGGCTTCAAGAAGCCATTGGGCTGGACACCCCACCTGAGTGGGAGCGCTCTCCTCCCAAGGCTTTAACCTTCTCAGGAGAAGGCCTCATGCCATTCAATTATAAGGAAGGCAGCAGACCTGGATTTACAGTTGCCCACTGCGGAGGTCAAGTCTAACATTCTGACTGAGGTGTTTCACTCCCCTTCATCAACGGTGGAACCTTTGCTTCCGTTCATCGAAGCCTGAGGGAAACAATTCTGGATATTTGGCAGAAGCCAATGTCTGCCCCAGCTTTATCCAGAATGGTGGCAAGACGCTACAAGGTTGCGCCTGGGGATCCAGCATATTTGTTGGCACACCCTTCACCAGAAAGCTTGGTGGTTCAAGCTTAATGTTCCTCAAAGCAATCCGCAGGTTCCTTTCCCTCAACTCCGGGGATGGAGATTCCAAGAAGTTCGAACAATCTACAAAAAAGGTCTTTTCATCAGCCCGCATGGCTTTAAGTCAACCAATGCCACGTACCTGTTTGGGTGCTACATCCATGCATTGATGGACTCCGCTAAGCAGTTGATACCAAAGTTGCCAGAGGATGTTCGGGGTCACTGCGCGGAGGTGCTGTCGGACAGAGGCTGCGGCCCGTCAGGTGATCCAGTCCGGGCTCGGTACGGCTGACTCCGTTGCCACAGTGTTGGGCTCTTCGATGGCGGTTGAGAGGATCAGGATTCTCTCTGGACGTTCAGGCCACGTTGTTGGATCTTCCTTTTGATGGCTCTAGACTCTTTGGGACCAAGGTGGATTCAGCTTTGCAACGTTAAGGATAGAGCTACCACTAGATCCTTGGGCTTGCAATCCCAGCCTAGGGGCTTTGGACACCAGAGATTTCGGGGCTTGGGAAGACTTCCATTTTGTGGGCGACAGCAGCAGCAGCAACAGAACCCACTGTATATGTTGTACAGAGGGAAAGGAAGAGGTAGTCTGCGAGGGGCTGCTCGTCAACAGGTCTCCACCTCCTCCCCTGCCCCCCCCTCGGCTCCACAGGGAAGCAGTATAGATCCCCATCTTGGAGCATGTTGGACCCGTGGGAGGTCGGGTGTCCCATTTCTACAAAATTAGAAATCTGTTACATCAGATCTTTGGGTTTTGAGTCTTGTAGAAAATGGGTACGTCCCTCCTTCCCTCCTTGTCAGGGTTGATGTTTGGAGGACCATCTGTTGCTTCTTCAGCAGGAGGTTCTGTCTTTGCTTCAGAAAGTTGAGATAGATGTGGTTCCGGAGCAGGAATAAGGTCAGGGATGCTACTCCCGGTATTTCCTGACTCCCAAAAAGGAAGGCCGTTTGAGGCCTATCCTAGGCCTCAGGATCTTGATTTTTTTTTTTTTTTTTTACCTCAAACAAGAGAAGTTGACCATGGCTCAGGTTCTACTGGTGCTGCAGCAGGAAGACTGGATGGTGCCGATCAATTTACAGGATGCATATTTTCACATTCCCGTCCTGAAGTCGCATCAGAAGTATCTCCGTTTTACAGTAGGATCTCGGCACTACCAGTTTGCGGTCCTTCAGTTCGGTCTTACTTCAGCACCGCGGATCTTCACAAAGGCGATGGCAGTGGTAGCGGCACATCTCAGACTGTCGTGGATTCCTGTTTTCCCCTATCTGGACGACTGGCTGCTCAAAGCGAGGTTGCCAGAGATGGTGCTGCATCATTTGCAAGTGACGACAAGATTGTTGTTCAACTTTTTTTTTTTTTTTTAAATAAATGTACCCAAATATCACCTGGTGCCCTCTCAGCGCAACCTGTTCATAGAGGCAGTACTAGATACTACTGTGAGTCGTGCCTTCCCGCCTCCTCAGAGGATTCTAAACATACAGCCTATGATTCCGCTGTTTAAAAATGGAGCGGCTGTTTCAGTCCTGAATGTGCTACGTCTGGTCAACCATGCACGCTGGCACATGAGGGCAATCCAGTAGTGCCTCCGCAACACAACGGAGATCTCGGGGAGGTTATCAGAATCTCCAGAGACAATGCAGCAGAGTTGTCTTGGTGGAGTTTTTCAGGCAACCTGTCTCAAGGGAAGACTTTTCAACCTCCTTCTCTGGTGGCCACAGTGATAACTGATGGCTCCTCTCTTGGGTGGGGAGCTGATCTGGAGATCAAGGGCCTTTGGTCTCCAGAGGAAAGATTGCTTCACATCAATCTTCTGGAGCTGCGGGCTATACGTTTGGCTCTCAAGGCCTTTCTTCCCTCCGTTCGCAGTCCGTCAGTTCAGGTCCTGAAGGACAACACTACCGCGGTGTGGTACATCAGCAAACCGGGAGGAGTAGGGTCGTATCGTCCTCTGTGGTTCTGGTCCTGGGCTCAGGACCACAGGATTTGCATAATTGCAAAACATCTGGCCAGGGTGCTGAATGTGTTAGGACACTCAGTCGGCAATACTCTGCCGATAACGAGTGGCGTCTTCATCCGGAGGTGATCCTCCACATTTTCAGGATGTGGGGGTTTCCGCGGTTGGACCTGTTTGCCACTCACGAGAACGCGCACTGCCTGTCATTCTGCAGTTGATCCTTTGAAGGCCCATTTGTCTGATATTCTTAGTTTTTCTCTTTCTTTGGCTCAGCTGGGTTGTGCTGTAGTGACTGTTAAGGGCTACTTGTTGGCCTTCTCTGCCTTTCTTTGTTTGCTAGACCAACCATCGTTTTGTCTCCCATAGTCATGAGATTCATTAAGGGTCTCACTAATAGATTTCCTCCCACCCTATTTATTATGCCTCAGTGGGATTTAAATTTAGTTCTTACTTTCCTAATTGGGTCTCCTTTCGAGCCCCTGCATAGTTGTCAGTTGAGGCTTCTCTCAACTTTTCTAATTGCGATTACCTCTGCCAGGAGGGTTAGTGAGCTACAGGCTCTTAGTTCTAAGCCTCCTTTCACCACTATCCTTGCAGATAAGATGGTTCTCAGGACCAGGGCTGCTTTCCTGCCTAAGGTGGTTACTCCTTTTCATCTAGGGCAGTCCATTTCTTTACCAATTTTCTATTCCCCCCCCTCCCCCTTCCAAGGAGGAGGAGAGACTTCACCACTTGGACCCTAAGAGAGCGGTCAGCTTTTACCTGGACAGAACCAAGGATTTAAGGCTGGACGACCAGCTCTTCATTGGTTATGTGGGAAAAATGAAGAGCAAGGACGTTCACAAGCGAACGTTGTCCAGGTGGATCATCCTGTGCATCAAGATCTGCTACGCCTTGGCCAAGAAAAAGCCGCCTGAAGGTATTAGAGCTCATTCCACTAAAGCGAAGTCATCGTCATCGTCGTCTTCGGCTAGAGGTGTCCCTGTTGTATACATCTACAAGGTGGCAACTTGGGCCTCCCTCCAAACTTTTGCGAAGCATTACTGCTTGGACTCAGAGGTGAGGAGGAAAGGCCACTTTGCATGTTCTGTGCTGCAGTATTTTTTTGGTGAAGGTAGGCGGGCACCCTCCTTTGGGAGCGGGACTGCTTGGGGATTCAATTGAAAAGGTGAGGAATTCACAGGCAGATGTATCAATCAGAAGAACAAATTACTTGCCTTCGGTAACGCTTTTTCTGGTGGCTACAGGATCTGCCTGTGGATTCCTCACTGACCGTTGCCTGTCTACTGACACTAAAAACATTATTATTTATGAAGTTCTTGTATTTCAATTTTCATTCATGATGTGTTTTTGTTGTTGTTGTTGTTGTTGCTAGGAACTGTCTATTCTATAGAATTTCCAGTTTTCTCTCTTCTCTACTGGGAAGTTTTATGTTTTAAGTTGTTGTATACTGGTGTAAATGTCGGTTCACCCGTTCCCCTCGAAGGCATGGAAAAAATGGGTGGAGCGGAAGTCGGCACGCTGACGAGGCCTTATGGCTCACATGACGTCACACTGAGTCACGTGCTGAGCCGTTCCATTATGTCATCCTCGTCGACGTGGGACAGCTATGAAAAACGTTTCCGTTAAATGCTGTGCAAGGGGGTAATTCAAAAGGAGCAATCCACAGGTAGATACTGTATCTACCAGAAAAAGCTTTACCGAAGTTAAGTAACTTGTTCTTTTAGTCCCCTCTTGCACTTCACACCAGCTAGTTTCAAAACACCACGTTAACCGATAATATATCTGCCAATTGCAAACATTTACACAATACCAGGACAAGGAGTTTCACAGAAACTTGAACTCATGGAGTAGGTCAAAAGGAACTGCAGTCACAAACGCGTCACAGCGAAGCCACTGTACTTGGGGTCGATTTTAAACAAGAGGATAGCTCAGAGGGTGCAGGGACTGCTGTAGAGATCTGCCGGGAGGTTCTGAGTTTTAACTGCTGAAGAACAGAGGCCGCTCAACTAAGTAGTTCTGAGTTAGGTAGTAATATAACACCCTCAATCTAAAGTGGCAAAATAATTCAGTTTTAGTTTTTTTCATACCTCTCAAGTTGCCCATGACACGTGTGATTAGCATGCCTAGGTATTTTATTCACTTTATTGTGGTACTTTATTTTAAGCTGGAAAGATGGTTCAGGGAGTTGAACGTTCGTCGCTGAAACATGCGTTTATGTAAAGGTATCTAAGCTCTTAAATTGGATAACAATGCGTTGTATTTACAGGTATTTAGATATGTCATGTGTGGCATACAACACTACATAAAAATAAGCTATTGTATTTTTTCTGTTTTTAAAGCAAAATTATGACTTCAAGTCACAAAGGTGAAAACGAGAGGAATTAAGTGCTTTTGTGGAGGCAGCATTTTCCAGCTTTAGCTGCTGCATAAACTGCAAATTTCATCCAAAAACACAATGTTTCTAGCTCAAACGTATCAAGTCACTAATGGGAACGCTAGCTACACACAGTGACTGATCCCTTGCAAACGTTAACAGGATACCTTTCAGTTGTGGATTGCAAATTGCACGTGGTAAACTGGTACTATTGTGTTGAACTTTGCCCAAACAGGACCAATAGCTGTTAAAATGATGAATCAACAATACAATACTGCTACAGATTGTGCTATTTTATGCCTTCTAATAATTTGCATTTTCTTGTTGTTGTATAATTCAATCTTGCTGCATACTTTGGTCTTCCACTGCCACATACTTCCAGTGGCCCTGATGTAGATCTTGGTTCAAGACTCTAACAACATACCAGTTCCTAAGTAGGGCCAATAATGCTATTACAACTCTAAACCCTTCCTGGATTGTTTAACCATTTTAAAAGCTACATATAAGCTATTTTATCCCCCCACTCACCTAACTGGTTATTTAATCTGGTTAAATTGTGTCCCCTCTATTTCCATGGTCTCATGTCTTCAGTCCTGAAACTTCATTTGGCAACCAAACCTATGCATTCTGGGAGTTGTTGTTTTGGCTCAGTTGGAGACACCAGATTGACCTTTAGATAACAATAGTTTGTAACAAAAAAAACCCCAATGCTCGAAATAGTCCTGCAGATGCCGTTTGACCCGGCAGCCCTAAAACTTAAGAGAACCGATAACTAATGAAAATTCAGCCTCCTATCCTAGCGCACACCATGATTTTATTTGAAGGGGTGATGCATCACTCTTAAAAATAAATTATACGCAATATATGCGTAGCTGAAAACTCTTGCCCTTTCTGAAACGGGAGGGGGGAGATGGGGGGGGGGGGGGGGGAACAATGGTGTCCGCAGGTTTTATTTGATTAACACGGCGCCTGCTTTGCATGGTTTCCGTGCAGTGGGGGAAGCATATTTAAAAGTAATAGCCATTAAAGTGAAAGCGCGGCATGGAACCCTGTATTTCAAAAAAATACTTTAAGGTACCACACACGCATATCGCTCTTGTGGATCCGATTCAGTGTGAAGAAAGCGCTGCGGCGGCCATGAAGCGTAGAGGGAGCTTTTTCATTTCGGCGCGCGCAGTAGCATAAAGCAAGTAATTTAAGTATAGAGCTGGGTGGCTGGCAGTGAAGCAGCATCGTGTGTGCATAAGTCCGTGCCACACTGTGCAAAAAAGTAAAAGGCGCTTGGTTGCTTAAAGAAAAAGCAACTACCGCATGGTGCCCGAGGCAGGACGCGATGAGCAGCCATTTTAAATAAATACGCAAGCGGGCGCCGTGCTAAAACCTACAGCGTACTAACAGCAGAGGGTTTTGGCCCTTAATCAGTAAGGCTGAGCCCAATAATCAAAAATAACCACAAAATGCCAATACTGATATTCTTCTAATTACTTATTTATAAAGGTAACACAAGGAATAATTCAATGTGATCCAAGAGAAATTCTTTCTTTTTGACTATTTATTTTTTAGAAATTGTTTTCTTATTCACATCTCATAAAAAACTTTTTTAGATTTTTACAAACATCACATTATTTACAATCCACACCCACCATTTATAAACATCTATTTTTCTGATCGCAAATATAAACACCACTTTTTCAATAACGAAGACAAAACATGAAACATGTAACCAGTAATGACAATTTTTTTCAGACACAAAACATAAACCAATTTTACAAACAAAATACAAACACTTAATTGTGACAACAAAACACAAACTTTTTTGATGAATTATTAAGCCTTAAATTTAGGCCAATAAACCAAACGGTACACTATTTACAACAGACTCCCTTCGGTCCAAGCATGACAAACACAACTTCATAAACTCTTAAAGAATTCTATGCTTGAGCATAACAAGGGGTTTCTTTTTCCTTTTACATAGCACTCGTTTGGATAATAAGTGGTCGACGCGTTTCGAACACAGATGGCAATTCATGGGGTTCTCATCAGGACCAGTGACTCTTTGCGAGATCAGCCGACCTCCTGTGTTCCACTCGAATCACGCACTCTATCAACAAAAGTTCTGTCTCATGCGGTACTTTTGCTTAACGGACCCCTTCAATTCGGTCCTTAGATGTATCTCTTCAAGCCTTTATTCTTTTCTTGTACAACGCCGTATCAACTCATCACCACATCTTACGGCTATTTCAAAGCACGGGACGGCGTTCTCTTCGGCGGGTGTGTGTTCGCGGAAACCTACAGCGTGGCACCTGAGGCAGGACAGCGATGAGCAGACAGTCAGCAGAGAGTGAAAAAGCGGACACCGTTGCAGGAAAGCATGCTGTGCCTGCAATAGGAGAAAATCATTGAAGAAAATGGTGCTCACAGACTGTAAATGAAACATACTGAGTAATAACACAAGTAAAAGAGCCAGTCCTCTTGGGAGGGTACGAAAGGAGACAAGGCGGTACTAAGGAGGGACTACTAAGCCTATTCACAAATCAAAAGCAACCATTTGGAATGGACAGTAACAGGAGCCAATTGAAAAGATGGGCAGATCTTCAAGTCCAATACCTGAATACAGCATATCTCGAAGAGACAGTGCACGTGGCCACCTAGACGAGACCTAAAAACTAATACCCGTCTCTTTAACTCCCTTCCCCCAAATACATCCATAGCACATTGTCCATAGAACCCACACGAACCAGTAGGTCACAAGTTCACAGCACATTGCAGAAGGGCCATATGAGTTACAAAATGAACTACAGCAGGTGTGGTTTACTGCACATACTGTAAAGCATAACCAACTATCTACTACATTTTTTTTCTATTTACCAGAACTAATCATTTCCAAATGCTACCTACTTTCATTCTCCTGCATATTCCTTCCATCCAATCAAATGTTTAGTTTTTTAAAACCACCAGCACGCATGCATTTTCACTTTCTTTCATTGTACCAACTGTGATATTGAGCTGCAGAGCTGTCCTGTGTGCTGCTGCTCCTTCCTTCAGAATGCTTAATGTATGGATTGTGGGCTACAGCCATGTCTATTGGGCTGGTGAGGCTGCAAGAAAGAGGTATTGACAGGGACTTGGGTCTGCCCAATGTGGACATTACTTGGATTGGGCAGAGAGGGTTGAAGTTTGATCAATTGCTGCCCTTGGTTAAAACCATTATGGATTAACCAGCTCCTGATCCCATAATTGTGCACTGTGGGGGCAATGACCTAGACACATTGACTGGGGCAGAACTGAAAATCCTAATGAATTGATGCTTTTACCTCACACGGTCCTTGTGCACTCTAATATATGCCAAAGACAGCAATGGAAGTGGTCTAATCAATTCTGTCCGCAGATTGACAAAGCCAGGAAACCGGTTAATATAACTATTTCTGCATTTCTCAGAGACCATAACTTGGGCTCTATTTACAATAACCTGCATTTCAATATGCATGGAATCTATAGAAATGATGGAGTGCACTTTACAAACTAAGGCAACGGGGTGTTTCTAAGCAGCCTGAAACTCTGCATCTGGTCTTGTGTAGTAGCTCTCACATACACACAATCAACACACAGGCTCTTGTCGGAGCCACCCTAGTGCCCAAAATATTGTTCATTTTCTTTCTAAAGATCCATTTTTTTTTTCTTTTTTTTTTACATTTTTGGCCACCAGCACATAAAAAATTATAACAAAAAAATCATTCTAAGCACTACACACTATCTACATGACTGTATAAAAAAAAAAAAGGTTTACACCTGTTTTTCGTAAGTTTCTTTAAAAACTATCTTTATAACCTATTTTCAGTCTTGGCAGTGATGCCAGGCGTCATGAAGACGTCCGTAACCGCGATGATCCCGCCTTTTTCATAAGGTTACAACACATATGCACACATTTTACAGTATTTTAGACACCAGGGCTTTATTACTGAACTTTTTAAACTCCTTTGTCTAGTCAGTTTCTATAAAAAACATCTGTAAAACCTATTTTCCATTTTTGCGGTGAGTCTGGGAGTCGCGATGACTTCGGTAACCGCGACCATCGCGGATACGTCGCGAAAACGCAAAGCAAAAGCAGAAATTCAATAGCCACCACCGCATTCAAAATTTATAACTATATAATTAATTCCAACCATCACTAGATACATCACTATCTAAATAACTACAGTGTGCATGAATGATTCAGTTGTGACTGGCTGTGTGAACGTGTCACTGAGTTTCTAAGTGGGTCTTTTAGTGGATGCATAACTATCTGAGTGGATCTGTCAGTGGGTGCATGTCCGTCTAGGTGTGAACTATGAATTAATGTATTAGTGTCTTAGTGGGTCTCTGATTGGCACCATAAGTCACTTATTGGCTCTGTCAGTAGGCTCATCTGTCTTGAATTAATATGCAAGGGCGCCCCGCATGTTGTAGCACGGCTCCCATTTGATCTATTTTTTTTTTTTTAATGAAAATAATCAAACCCGGCCCTTCCAGTGCACAGTACACCACTCGTGGGATTCTGCTCTTGAGCAATGGCGGCGGTTTCTTTTTATTTTATGCACGCCGTGCACAATGTCAGTTTTATTTTGGTTAAACAATGGCAGTGACGGCTGCCACACCACTCGCGGGACGCTACCCTTGTGCAATGGCGGCCGCACAGAGGTGCAGGATGCGTGGACTCACTGGACCCGGACACGGCAGTGCTTCACCTGTGCGCAGGCTGGTAAGGTCTCTTTATTTCACACTACACTCGTGGCATAAGTGGCTGTTCTCTCTGCTTGCCCCAGGCTCTCTGAGCATGCAGTAGGAATGGGAAAGGCAGGGGAGTGGAATTCCTATAGCCCGTCTCCAAGGACATACTGTTTGGGGTCAAGAACAACCAGTTTTCATTTTTTTGTCCTTAGGACAAGTAGGCCCAACTCCCTGCAGCACAAACACTTTAGTTGCCACTTTACAGGACCAAATAATGGATCAGGGAAGGGCATTGTTTGCAGTCAAGATAGTACTTGTGTCCATATGTTTTTTTTTTTTTTTTTTTGTAAGATCATTTTTATTGGCATTTTTTATTTATGTACCGTACATACATTTTGTTTGATTAGGGAATAAGCATCATACAGATTTTACAACCTGTCATTTTGTAAAGCATTACTTCAGTATTTGACATGTACTTCATTTACCTAATTGTCTGTCGGTGCGGGGAGACCTACTGGTTCGATGCAGGAGTCCGTAGGGTATTGCCTATGGTATGCACTGTGAACTTAGCGTTAACCTGCGATACTGGTGCTGTGACATACAAGTTGCTGTGTTTGAAATGAACTGAACTCTTCAATCGGGGTAGCTATAATTGGGGTACACTGTGTCTGAGATAATGCTGCTCGATGGGGACTGATAAACTGATTCGTCCTAAATGATCTGTGGACTGTGTGTTGGTGTGAGGCGGGAGTGTCAATCTGGGGGTACTATATGTACTGTATATCCTCAGCTTTAAGCCTTGCCTTGCTGTGTATCTACTCTGAGGGAGGGCTACGTCGGGCAGCTTCATGGCGCATCTCTTCTATGGGGGACCGAGTACCCTGCGACAATGGCGCATCTATTGTTTCCTGTTTAAAGGAATGAAGTATGGTAGTCCATTGCATGGATATGTGGTGTTTGCGGGTACCTTTTAATTTCTTCTGATCGAAGCACCTCCTCCTCCGAATCACCCCATTTGTTGACCGCCCCTATCCAGACCGCTAGCGGTAGCCCCCCAGGCGCTCTCCAGTGCATTGCTATGCATCGTTTTGCTTGGAGGAGCGCCAGGGACGCGAAACCTTTCTACTTTTTGGTGTTTTCGGCGTTTGCTTATGCCCAATGCGCAAGCCTCCCACGTTTTAGTATCAGTAAGTCCTGTGACTGTTAGGAGGGTGGCGTGTATTTTGGTCCAGTAGGTTCATAGCATTGGGCATTCCCAAAACATATGAAGAAAGGACGCTTTGGGTTCTGGGCATCTTGGACAAGTGAAGGGCGTGTCTGGATAGTAATGTTGAAGCTTCTCGGGGGTCAGGTAGGCGCGGTGTAATATGTGCAATTGTATGTTCTTAAAACGATAGTTGCGGGACACTTTTTTAGGGAACTCCAGTGCCCGTTCCCATTCTTTGTCGTGGAGTGGTCTCTGGATCTCTGCCTCCCATTTCTCCCGGAGGGGCGCGAGAGTGATCGGGTTCAATGCTCGCACTGCTTTATATATCCAGGTTACCAGATGTCGCCCTGGGCCCATCTGTAGTATTGTGTGTATCACCGGATGTGTGGGTGGCTCAGTATCTATTGTGTGCCACATTCGACTGCAGTTTTCCATCAACTGCCTATGTAAAAGGAATTGCCCCCTGGGGAGGTCTGTGTCCGCTGCAAGTTCTGCAAATGTCTGTAGTTGTCCATTTGCATAAAGGGAGCCTACCTCCGTGACTAAGTGTTCCGTCCACTCCCGTAGCGCCCGTTCTGTATAGTGAGTGCTGACCCTGGGGAATCCCACCAGCGGCAGGACTGGGGATTACATCACGTTTTTCTGTGTACACATTTCAGGCAGGTACGCGCCACTGTCACCTGGAGTGGGCACTCCCGTATTGATCCCGCCTGGGGTAATAACATGCGGTGTATGGTAGGGATTGGAATTAGCCCGGTATCTGTGGCTGTTTCCCCTAGCGCACGGCCCGCGGCCCATCTTGACACCCATTGGAGTTGGGCCGTGAGGAAGTATGCCTCAAAGGAAGGGGCACCCAGCCCTCCCTGGTCCATGGGTAGCTGCAGTTTGACAAGGGCAATTAGTCTAGGCCCCGATCCCCAAATTAGGGTTCCGAGAAGGGTGTCGAACTCCCGGAAGAAGGAGCGCGGGGGAACCACTGGGAGGTTGGCGAAAAAGTATAGTAATCTCGGGACTAATATCTTGGCAACTGTAATTTTCCCAATGGTAGCCAGGGGGAGATCCTTCCAGAAGTTCACGGAGGATCTGATTCTGGCCATTGCCCTGCGATAATTCCCTTCATACATGTCTTGCGGTGTGTGATACAAGCGAATGCCTAGGTATCGTACTGCTTGGGCACTGCACGATATGCTTATACTGCCCAGTTGTACTGCTTGAGGGGGGAAATAGCCTGAGAGTTGATATATTGTTGACTTGGACCAATTTACTCTGAGACCTGCTACTGCTTTGAATTCTTGTAGAGAGTTAAGTATGGGGGTGAGTTCCGATGTGATATCGCGGATGTAGATGAGCACGTCATCCGCGTATAGAGATACCGCATGAGTAGTATCTGCGAATAGGATACCCCAGCTCTCTCCCTCTCTGCGGAGACGGATCGCAAGCGGCTCCATCGCCATGGGGAAAAGCAGAGGGGAGAGCGGGCAGCCCTGGCGCGTGCCCCTAAGTATTGGAAATGATGGCGGCATGTGGTGCCCGAGTTTCACCCTGGATGTTGGTTTGGAGTATATTTGGTATATGCAAGCAAGCGGGGTCCCACTCCCATCCATTGTATGAGCTGAATTAGGTAGGTCCAAAGGAGGGTGTCGAAGGCTTTCTCCAAGTCCAGGACTAGACACGCTGCACGAGGAAAACGATCCCGAATCCGGTCCTGGACGTGGAACAGGCGTCATATGTTGTAAGTGTTTCTGCCCGGCACGAACCCGCACTGGTCTGGGTGAATCAGCTTTGGGAGGACTGTGGCATATCTATCCGCCAATATTTTCCCGTTTATTTTATAGTCGGCTGGTAATAAAGCTATGGGCCGGTATGAACCTACGTGCTGAGGATCTCTGTCCGGTTTGAGGAAAGAGACTATAACTGACTCACACATGGATTGTGTTGGCCCACCCTCATCCAGAGCTGCCTGGAACTGTTTAACTAGCTGCGCCGCAAAGGTGCGGAAAAATTCTAGCGGAAGGCCGTCTTGCCCGGGGGCCTTACATGTGGCCAATGCCTGCAGCGCCTGCTTGGTCTCGGTTGCGGTTATTGGCTCGTCCAGGATACGTCTGTCGCTGCGCGCTATACGAGGTAGGGGATACCCTTTCAGGAATCTAGTGAGTCGCTCTGTCTACTGGGGCAGGGGCTGCATAGAGCTGCGTATAGTGTTGTCGAAATGCGTCTAGGATGGAGGCTTGCAAATGCACTAAGGTGCCCGTTGCGCTACGTATCTCCTTTATCGGTGGGAGGGTTGTGTCTTGCTTCACTAACCATGCCAGAAGCGCACCCGCTCTATCTCCGTCTTTATGCACCCTAGCCGCGTGCGCCCTAAAATTTATATCTGCGGAGATCCGCCAGTGCCTCCGCGTATGCAGTTTTAGCTTCCGCTACTTGGGCTGGCGTGGCTTCATTTTTGTCAGCTGCTTGTGTTAGTATGGCCAGTGCACGTTCTTTTTCGTGTTTACTGCGCTCAAGGGTTTTACCTACTCCTGTGATGTGTTGTATGCATGTGCCTCTGATAACTACCTCGACTGCATTCCATTCCGCTGCTTGGGTGGTGGCTGTGCATGTGTTCTCACGGAAATAATTTTGTATGTGTTGTGCTTGGTGGTGCTTAAATATCGGGTCGTCATTCCTTGGGTAGGCGCCATGTGGGGACCGGCAGTCGGGGTGGTCGCCACGCGAGCGTGTTCGTATGAGCATCGTGATCTGACGGGACACTACCTAGGTACTCGGACTCCTGTATTGTGGGCAAGATAGGGGGGGAGCATAGGAAGCTATCTAGTCGGACCTTGATCGTGTGGTATTAATTGGAATGAATAGAGCCGTGTGTCCGGGTATTTAGATCGCCAGGCGTCTGTTAGGGACCAGTGAGCTGCCCATGCTGCAAAGCGTTTGGCCTGCACTATTGGGGAGGCCGGGTGGGGGGTGGGATAGGATCTGTCTAATATGTTTTGCATGCAATTATAGTCCCCTCTCCGGATCCATGGTGCTTGAGTGTGAGCTTAATGGGAGTGAGAGCGCGTCCCAGAATTTACTCTGGTCCATTTCTGATGGATACATCTGCCTGTGGATTCCTCACCTAATGAATATCCCCTGCGCCAGCATTCCGCGGAAATTTTTCGTAGGTCTCCGCGCCGACGAGGTCGTCATGGCTCCGCACGCGGCTCCGCATGACGTCACCGGAGCCATAAGAAGACCACGTCGGCGTGATGACGTCAGTTCCCTTTTTTCCGCGCTGTCGACGCTAACGGATTTTCTGGGACTCTCCTATCTTTCTACTGTTACTTTGTTTCGAGACTTTATTTGTTTCTCTTTTCGACATGTCTGCTCAAAGGAATTCAGGCTTCAAGCCTTGTAAGGAATGTGGAGGTCACATGTCGATCACTGACCCGCATGATGACTGCCTTTGGTGTCTTTCGAGTGATCACGACGTCGAGGGTTGCTCTTCTTGAAGGAAGATGAACCCGAAGGCGTTGAAGGAAAGAGAGGCTAAACTCTACATGTCTAAGGTGAGGAAGTAGAAAAGGGGTCGTAAACGATCGGAGTCGTCGACTTCGCATGGATCGAAGAGAAGGCACAAGAAGAGGCGGCATGGGTCTCGATGTCGTTCGTCGAAGTCTCGAGCTTCGAAGTCGCCTTCTCCGGCTCCTCGACGTCGTGTCAAAGACTTTGTTTCTCCTTCAGAGTCTCCACGGATGTGTCCGGTCTCCTTATGTGGGCACGCCGGCGCAGTCTCAGGCGTCTATGGATTCTCCGGCTCCGGATGGTGCATCGAATCCAGTGGATGAGGTGACTCCTGCTGTTCCTGTGGCTCCACCTGTGGCTCCAGTGGCTCCGACTCCTGAGGTTCCTCTTTCGGAGGTGGAACCGGCGCAGTATCCTTCGTTCCCGGCGCCAGGTTCGGATCAATCGCAGTTCTTGAACGCGATGTATGGTGTTTTTGCCAGAGCCACTTGCCCCTCTGGAGCACCTTCGGGTCCCATGGGCCCATTGGCATTTAATTTGGGTGTGCCGCAGCATTACCCTCCGGCTCCCTTTATGCCTTATTTGCCGATGGCGCCGTCTTGGCAGTTTCCGGCGCCGAAGATGTCGACGCCGTATGGTCAGTCCCCGGCTCCATCTGGCAACCTTTCTTCTCGGGTTCGTTCGGCACGGAATGCTGTCACGGATCCGCCTCCGACGCCGGAGCCGTCGACGCCGCTGTTGGCGCCGTCGACGCCGCAGCCGAGGATGCGGTCTAGAAGAGAGGCTCAAAGGTTGATTGAGGAGGAGCAGTATCAGGCTGGTGACATGGAAGAAGGTGAATTACATGAGTCTGAGGACTTGTTTGAAGACTTGTGTGAGGCAAGTGGTTTGGATGTGTCACCAGAAGTGGATTTTGCTTCACAGAAGGCTTCTCCTTCAAAGGATGTTGCTCCTTATGTCGTGATTAGGAAGGCAGCTGAACTGTTGGATTTACAGCTTCCAATGGCTGAATATAAGCCAAATCTTCTCACAGAGGTTCTTCATTCTCCTTCCTCTGTAGTTGAGTCCCTCTTGCCTTTCAATGATGCCCTGACGGAGCCAATTCTGGAGGTGTGGAGTACTCCCTTACTGCTCCGGCAGTATCTAGATCTGTCTCTAGAAGATATAGACCAGCACCAGGGGACCCTGAATTTCTTTCTTCTCACCCGTCACCTTACAGTTTGGTTGTTCAAGCTTCATGCTCAAAGCAGTCTGTGGGTTCATTTCCTCAAGCTCCAGCTGACAGATTCAAAAAAACTTGAGCAGTCTGCAAAGAGTTTTTTCGTCAGCTAGTATGGCGTTAAAATCCACCAACGCGACTTGTCTGTTGGGCAGATACATTCACGCCCTCATGGACTCTGCCAAAAGGATTCTCCCTAAATTATCTGAGGAGAATCGGGGTAATTTGAATGAAGTCTTGGTGGACTCTCAAGCGGCTGCTTGCCAGGTAATACAGTCAGGACTGGACACTGCAGATTCGGTGGCAAGGGTGATGGGCTCATCTGTTGCTACTAGGAGACATGCATGGTTGAGGTCTTCGGGTTTTTCACCGGATGTCCAAGCTGCTCTTTTGGATCTTCCCTTTGACGGCTCCAAGCTTTTTTGGGGAAAAAGCTGACTCTGCGTTGCAGAGATTTAAGGACTGCAAGGCCACGGCGAAATCCTTGGGTTTACAGCCTCAGTCAAGGGGCTATGGATACAAAAGGTACCGTGGGTTTGGGAAATCTTCCTTTCGTTCCCGTCAGCCTCAACAGCAACAGCAAAACCCTCTGTATAAATCCTACAGAGGTAAAGGCAGAGGTCGCTTTCGTGTAGCTGGACGACATCCCTCTTCCTCCTCCTCTTCTACCTCCCCAACCCCTCCTGGTAATGCAGCAAAGCAGCCCTAGATCCGCCATCCTGGATCATGTGGGTCCTGTGGGAGGTCGGCTTAATCATTTTCTACAAGATTGGAAACTAATAACTTCGGACCTTTGGGGTCTAGATCTTGTAGAAAATGGGTACGCTCTTCCGTTCAGGGAATTTCCCCCGCCTTACCCTCCTTGTCAGGGGTTTTGCACAGAGGATCATTTACTGCTCCTTCAGAAGAAGGTTCTTACCCTGCTACAAAAAGGTGCAATAGAGGTGGTTCCGGAGCAGTAGAGGGGTCAGGGGTGTTACTCCCGGTATTTCCTGATCCCCAAGAAGGATGGCAGGTTACGTCCCATCCTGGACCTCAGAATCTTGAATCTGTTCTCAAACAGGAGAGGTTCAAGATGCTAACTCTAGCGCAGGTTCTTCAGGCGCTGCAACAAGAGGACTGGATGGTGTCCATCGACTTGCAGGATGCGTATTTCCACATTCCCATCCTGAAGTCACACAGGAAGTATCTCCGTTTCACGGTTGGGTCGCAACACTACCAGTTTGCGGTCCTTCCGTTTGGTCTTACTACCGCACCTCGAGTCTTCACCAAGGTGATGGCAGTGGTGGCAGCTCATCTCAGAAGGTTGGGGATTCCAGTTTTCCCCTACCTGGACGACTGGCTGTTGAAGGCAGAGTCTCCGGAGATGGTGAGTCATCATTTGCAGGTTACAGCCCAGCTGTTATACAAATTGGGTTTTTAAATAAATGTACCCAAGTCTCACCTGGTGCCCTCTCAGCGCAACCTGTTTATAGGGGCAGTACTGGACACCACTGTGTCGAGCTTTTCCACCTCCGCAAAGGATTCTCGACATTCAGGAAATTATCCCTTTGTTTCACAATGGAGCGGTTGTTCCAGTTCTGAAGGTCCTTCGCCTGCTCGGTCTGTTCGCTTCCTGCATCCTGCTGGTCACAAATGCACGCTGGCACATGAGGGCACTCCAGTGGTGTCTCCGCAGGCAGTGGTATCAGCACAACGGAGATCTCAGGGAGTCTGTGAGGATCTCCAGAGAAGCTGCAGCGGATCTGTCTTGGTGGAGAGTGGAGGGCAATCCGTCTCAAGGAAAGCCTTTCCACTTTCCTCCATCAGTGACCACAGTGGTAACGGATGCCTCTACCCTAGGGTGGGGTGCACATCTGGGGGATCTGGAGATCAAGGGTCTTTGGTCTCCAGAGGAGAGGTTGTTTCACATCAACCTCCTGGAATTGCGGGCGATACGTTTGGCGCTCAAGGCCTTTCTCCCTTCCCTTCGCGGTCCGTCGGTTCAGGTCCTGACGGACAACACTGCCGCGATGTGGTATGTCAACAAGCAGGGAGGAGTGGGGTCGTACCGTCTCTGCAGAGAGGCGTTGCGGCTTTGGTCCTGGGCTCAGGACCATCGTATTTGCTTGATGGCAAATCATCTGGCCGGGGTGCTGAATGTGGGTGCGGACAGTCTCAGTCGGCAGTTCTCCGCCGACCACGAGTGGAGGCTTCATCCGGAGGTTGTTCGACACATCTTCCGGACGTGGGGAACTCCTCAGGTGGACCTGTTTGCCACTCTAGAGAACGCGCACTGCCCGTCATTCTGCAGTCTCCAGTTTCCAAGGCAGGGAGCGTTGGGGGACGCGTTTCAGTTGAGTTGGAGTTCACAACTCCTTCACGCGTTTCCTCCCATACCCTTGATTCCTCGGGTTCTGAGGAAGATTCGCCAAGACCGGGCCCAAGTCATATTGATCGCCCCGGATTGGCCGAGAAGGGTGTGGTTCACGGACCTTCTTCACCTCTCGTTGTACCCTCCGCTCCGTCTCCCTCTCAGGGTAGACCTTCTCTCTCAGATGGAGGGGCAAGTTCTACACCCCCACCTCCAGAGCCTGCACCTTCATGCCTGGAGATTGAACGGGGCAACTTGAACTCTTTTTCTCTCCCGCCTGACGTGGTGGACGTTATACTATCGGCCAGGCGACACTCCACCAAGTCTGTCTATTCTTACAGGTGGTCTAAATTTGTCTAGTGGTGCGGAGAGAAATCTATTGATCCCCTTAAAAGCCCATCTTTCTGATGTTTGTTTTTCCCTTCATTTGGCCCAGCAGGGTTGTGCTGTGGCCACTGTTAAGGGATATCTGTCGGCATTGTCGGCATTTTTGTGTTTACCTGATCAGCCTTCTTTATTTAAGTCTCCTATAGTCTTAAGATTTATTAAGGGGCTGACTAACATGTTTCCTCCCACTCCTTTTATTATGCCCCAGTGGGATTTGAATCTGGTGTTGTCCTTTTTAATGGGTTCAACGTTCGAACCTATGCATAGTTGTCCGTTGAGACTTTTGACTTTTAAAACGATCTTTCTGGTGGCTATCACTTCGGCTAGGAGGGTGAGTGAGCTCCAAGCTCTTTCCTGTAAACCTCCTTTTCTGACCATACATGCTGAAACGTTGGTACTTAGGACCAGGGCTGCTTTTCTGCCTAAGGTGGTGACTCCTTTCCACCTAGGTCAGTCTATTACCCTTCCTACTTTCTATCCTCCCCCTCATCCATCCAAGGAGGAAGAGAGGCCTCATCGTTTGGATCCAAAGAGAGCGATTAGCTTTTATTTGGACAGAACAAGGGACTTTCGCCAAGATGACCAGCTCTTTGTTGGATATGCTGGTCGCATGAAGGGCAAGGCGGTGCACAAGCGCACTTTATCCAGGTGGATCATCTTGTGCATCAAGATATGCTACTCCCTGGCTGGTAAGAAGCCTCCTGTAGGCATTAGAGCTCATTCTACCAGGGCTAAATCATCTACTTCTGCCTTGTCTAGAGGTGTTCCTGTGTTGGACATATGTAAGGCAGCAACTTGGGCCTCCCTCCACACTTTCGCGAAACACTACTGCTTAGATTCCGAAGTGAGGAGGGATGGCCATTTTGCTCGTTCTGTTTTACAGGACTTTTTGGTATAGAAGGGTGGACTCCCTCCTCCGGGTGAGGTACTGCTGTGGGATTCTATTCATTAGGTGATGAATCCACAGGCAGATATATCCATCAGAAGAACAAGTTACTTACCTTCGGTAACGCCTTTTCTGGTGGATACAGTATCTGCCTGTGGATTCCTCACTGACCCACCCACCTCCCCGTTGTCCACCCTTTTATACCATAAAAGCTGAGGTATTAGTTATTTGATGTATTTTCATGTACTCAAGACCTTGTTACCTCCTATTGTTTTATTGTTGTCTTGTTTGAAATTCAAGCTTTCTCATTTTATTATACAAGTGTATTTGTGTGGATTCTGTATACTTGGTATGCATTGTCTCTATGGTCGGTTCGCCTGCTTTGCCTCGGTGGCACGGGAAAAATGGGTGGAACTGACGTCATCACGCCGACGTGGTCTTCTTATGGCTCCGGTGACGTCATGCGGAGCCGCGTGCGGAGCCATGACGCCATGACGACCTCGTCGGGCGCGGAGAGCTACGAAGAATTTCCGGAATGCTGGCGCAGGGGATATTTATTAGGTGAGGAATCCACAGGCAGATACTGTATCCACCAGAAAAAGCGTTACCGAAGGTAAGTAACTTGTTCATTAGGTGCATAAATGCTTCCCAGGACTACCGGCTGGCCATCTAGGAGCCCCTGCAGAAGTGCGTAGCGGCCCTCTGGGTCGATTGTTCCGGATAGTTCTTGTTATGGGACCCCTGGTCGTACCCAAATTAGGGTTCCTCATGCGTAGGCCGAATATGTTGTGGCACAGAATATACCGCGCCAACGTCTGCGCAGTTTTGCTAATTCTCCTGTGGCCGGGTGAGTTTCCTGTAGCAGCGCAATCTGAGCGTTCTGTCGCTTTATGTAGGCGTAGATTGAGTATCGCTTGCGTGCTGTATGCATACCTCGCACATTGAGTGTGAGGATGGTAATGGTTCACTTGTGCGCCATATGGGATTGGGGGGGTTTTGAGGGGGAAGGACGTGGTAGAGTACAGCGCCGAGGTTTAACCCATCTCACTTCCCCAGATCGCCTTTGCTTGCCTGATTCAGCTGCGGCCCTCTGATGATGTAAATATGATACAGTGTAGTGATGTGTGATAACATGAGGGGGGATAACTGGGGTGGGGGAACAGCCCCAATACTGGGGACCTATCGCAACAAGCGATGCGTCCAAACTTGCTCTTATATAAGAAGAGAGCTTTAACATAGTGTGGGGGTGGCGTCACATGTCACCGAGGTAGCTCTCCTTAGGGGCATTTGTATAATCATTGTGCGCCTGCTGACCTTTTGTAGGAGCGTGTAGACGCAGAGCTAGTAACGCTATGAATCACATACCTCAAATTACATTACAATGCGACTTGCAGGGAAACCCTGCTTACATGGTCTGCTGGTGTCCAGTTCATATCAAGGTGTCGGCAGTCTGTAGTGTGACCAGTGGTGGTGTCGCTGAGTCCACTCTTGAGTGTGTCTCCTCGCTACCGTCTTCCCCGTCAGACGAGAAGATGTGTGGACCTCTATCTATGTCCGTTGTGGGGGAGGAGGGTCTGAGCTCCGCTGCGGCTTGCAGGGCTTTACGGCGTTCTCATATGATTTGTTCCAGGTCTGGTGACACCAAGGAATGGGGGAGCACTACGGCGTCTTTCCTTCTGTTTTGTTGCCTTGGGCGGCGTCTGTTGGAGCGCTGTGTCTTTGGGCGCCTAACGTACTTGGCCTTTGCGCTGGGGTGTTTGCAATGTTGGTCCTCCCAATCGTGGGCTTCTTCTGCGGCCGTGAAGAAGACGGTGGAGCCTTTGTGTATGATTTTGAGACGGGCTGGGAACAGCAGGGAGTATTGTATGCTTTCCAGCCGAAGGCGGCGCTTTACCTCCAGGAACGAGGATCGCTGGCGTTGCACTGCCCGGGAGTAGTCTGGGAAGAGCATTATTTGCTTATTCTCGATGTGGATGTGGCCAAACTGTCTGGCTGCTCTGAGTACTGCGTTGCGGTCCCTGAAATGCAGAAATTTTGCTAACATCGGTCGAGGCAGAGCGCCGGGCTGGGGTCTGCGGACTGGGACCCGATGGGCCCTTTCAATGGAGAAGAATGCTGTATGATCTATGCTCGGGGTGAAGGATTTGGTCCATGTTTCAATGTACGCCACGGGGTTAGTGCCTTCAATGCCCTCCGGGAGTCCCAGCACTCGAATGTTGCAGCGTCTCGAGCGACCTTCCAGGTCATCTATGCGCTCCTCCATGGTGGTCATTCTGCCTAGTAAGGTTTGCGAGGTCTCTTGGTGTGTACTGATTGAGGGCTGCATGGTGGCTATTAGTTTCTCTCCGTCCGACACTTTGTCTTCCAGTTTGCGGTGGTCATCTCTAAGCAGGCTGTCTGTTGTCAGGGTACCAAGCCTTTCCTCCATGGATACCCTTGAGTGTTCGATTGCTGCAAGCACTTAGCCCAACTTTTCCGATGGGGTTTGATCTGTTGGGGCGGTAGCCTCTTTAGATGGCCGTCAGGTGTTCGTGGGGTTGTCTTGCGCGGTCCCCGACGCTACTATGCTCGCCGTGGTCCGTTGTTTTCCCATTCTGTTGGCTTGAGAGTTGTGCGGTTCTCAGGGTGTCTCTTGTTCCGTCAACTGGCGTGAGGGTGTTCACCGAGCCCCCGGTCTGTGCGGTGTTTCGTTGGTTTTCCGGGTAGTTATGCGGGAATTGTGGTGTAGTGTGGATTGTGGCCTCGTTGTCAACATTGCTAAGTTAGCTTAGGCCCCACTGCCATGATGCCTTCTTTGCACACGTTCCTCTGTGACTTTGTTTTTCCAGACTCTGCTTGTGACCGTTCACATTAGAACTGTCTGCCTTTTTGCCTTTCACCTTTTCTCCTGTTCTGTGGTTTTCGTCTGCACACAATGTACAAGGTCGAAAAACGTCTCTTGTTTTTGCTGTTCTGGTCAGCCCCTCGCACTTAGACATAACATGACATACAGCTGCACTGGAGAAATTCGTGTGCATTTAATATTGTGAACTCACTGTTGAAGGCACTTGGAGAAAAGCCTTTCCAGAGAGAAGAGCTGTGCTTGTCCGATGATGTAACCCTTGCATCTAGTTGAGGTATGAGGGTCCCCCTGACAAAGCCTAGAGGTCTTCTATTTTTATAATAAATTAGTTACTAGCACGGGGAGGGTGGTAAGGCATTTTAGTCCTATATCCACTGTCTGTATAAAATGCTGTCCCCGTTTGTATTCTATGGAATTGTAACCATGCTTACTGTTTTATCTTTATGCATTATGCTGCTAGTACTGGCACGTGTACTGTGTCTTAGAGCACAATAGTTGAAATAAACATTTTAAACTATATTGTGTCTCCTAATACGCACGTTGTGGACAAGTATGAGTGAGTAATGAAAGAGTGTTCTTGCTCCCGCGATTCCTGTAAGAGTCCGTGTTCTGGGATGTCTAATCATTGGTAGCTCCGCGGTAGTACGGAGAACGAATGCGACACTATAGGTAGTCGGATTGGGATTTTGGGTACTAAGGTGTATGGTTGGTACACCACTATACACCGAGGTCCTGTTTTCCTGCGCATAGTTCTGTATATGTGCAGAATCCCCGCAACATGGCGCCACCAACGTGGTGGGCTTATCTGCGAGACGCTTGAGTAGTACTTGTGCTTGTCCACAACCTCCTTCACTACTGTTTCCGGAAACATATGTGAGGGTGTAACCTCCTATATTGATGTTTTTATAGGTTTATTCAAGCTTGAAGTTATTAAAAGGTATTCTCTTACTGTTAACCCTCTATTGCGCTGCCACACACTAGGTTGTTTTTCATTCTTGGTTTTAATGGCTGTGAATATAAATATCCCGGCACATAGCCGCGCAGCGAGCTCATTTAACAGCATAAGGAGTGCCTGACGCGGGTGTCGAACTCATCTTTGTGGTGCAAGCTGATCCGGCTTACCACTTTGAGGTGTTTTACTCATGGGTCAATTTTCCGGCGGTGGAAGGAGCTGACAATTTGTTCCACGTTTACGCTCCCACCGCCCTTCCTAATTTTTATCGGCCTTATCATGCTCTTGAAGTACCGCTCACGGCATGGCAACACCGTGTTTGGTTTAATGGCACCCTCCCACATCCGGTCACCCCGATTAGTTTAGGCCCCTTATCGATAGATGGGGCCACTTGGCCTGTTTTGGCCGGGTATACCCCTCATCCACGTCATTTAGTGGTTCCGATAGATGAACTGCGCTTGTTGCATGCGTCTTTAATCCGTGTGCACAGAGCTTTAGTACAATATGTTACAGGCAATGTCCAGATGGCCCCTCCTGGAGTTGCGGCGCATCCAGCTGGACATGGCGGTGTGACCATAAGTCCCGTCATGGTTAATTTGGTGATGGGCAAGCGCCCACAGAATAAGGATGATTTGCCTTATTGGCTTGCAGTAAAATTTGACCAGCTGGAGGTGGTGTTTCCAAATACCTCTCCTGTGGAAAAACACAGGATTCGGACTATTAGTTTGCCAAAAGACTTAATTCCCGAGTTGACAGAATGCAACAACTGGGGCAAGATATTCGCAGCAGTGTATGCGAGATGTTTCGGCACTCCATCTAGGACGGTTCTCCCTACCGTAATTAAGCGTGTGCAAGATGAGCATGGCCCTGATGTGGCTGTGGAACTGGGGAGGAGACTGGTGGGAGTGTTCGATGTAGTGGCTGATCTAATCCTTGCGAATGTCAAGGGTGATGCAGTCAACTTTCAAGTCGCTAATGCTTTGGCTTTGGTCCCGGAGCTGGACAAGACACGCAAATTACCAAAAATTATTGCACAAGCTTATAAAACCATTGGCCGCAATAGTTTGAGGGTTAAGCCTTTTGCTAAAACGCAGGCTCACACGCAACCACAACACAAATCTCAGTCTGATAAAGACGAGAAACCGTTCTTTTCTAAAAAGAACTGGAAGTTGAAGAAACCGGGAAAGCAACAAACGAAACCAGGGTCGCGTGCTGCGTCACCGGTTTCCGTAGCTTCTGAACGCACATATGATTTGCGCGACCGAGCGAGAATTAAGTCTCCTGATAGACTTCAGGTTCCTGACCAGCGTTCTCCTCGTTCTTCGCGGGCACCATCGACCTCACAGGCTGGTGGAGGAGATCGCCAGGAAAGAGGCAGGGGACGTGACGCCCCACAGGGACGAGGCCAACCTCGACAACCTGGCAGAGGGAAACAAGAAGAATTTCCCCGTCCTCGCCCACAGTTTCAGAAGAAAAAAGTTGCCGCTTTAACAGCGAGATATGCCTCAGACGGTGAGAACGAGACTCCTGAATTGGACGTGGGCAGTGACACGGCTAGACAGCGCCGCAGAAGTTACCATAGTGCGGGAGGCACTACGTCCTCATGTGGAGGCGACAGCAACTGATACTTTCATTACTGTCAAGACAGCTGACACCCGAGTGGCACCCCCAGACAGACTATTTAATATTGTCCTTCAAATTGAAGGTGACATTGAGCGTGTTATTAAAGGGATTTTTTGGGAAAATCTGACCTCTTTTTATGACATTTTGTTGGCGGAGGCAGATTGGCCACCCCCATTTGTACTTGCTGCTCATAGAGTGGAGGAGGTTATCCTTCCGAGCTTTTCTCGTCATGTCCCCAAGGACAAAGCGGAGGCTCTCGCAGCTGAATGGAGGCTCTCGCAGCTGAATGGGCTCTGGCCCAGGCCCCGGCACTGTACCGTAATCACGTGGGCTGGGATGAGGATTCTCCCTCCCATGATATACCATTGCGGTCTATGCCACAGCCTCAAGCCCATTATCCCCTCCGGCAAGCTAAGGGTCCCGTTTCCGACATTCTAACATAGTTAGAATATCCAGGAGTAATTGAGACATGCGTGTCACCAATGAATAATCCCCTTTTCGCGGTTTCTAAACCCGATGGGTTGTACCGCTTGGTATTGGACTACCGGCATTTGAACTCCCATTGTCGAACCTTTGCGGTGCAGAATACCCATAGTTCTGCGCTCGTAGACAGTCTTGTTCGTAAAAAATATAAAACGACACTTGACCGTTCCAATGGTTTTTACACTTGCAATTTGTCCCCGTACTGCAGTCAATGGACCACGTTCACTTCCGGTGGAAAACACTTAAAATTCCGGCGTTTGCCAATGGGCTACAAGAACATCCCGGGGGTCTTCGCCGCCCGTGTTGTCTTTGTTGGACAGCATAGACCCAGATGCGTATTCGTACGTGGATGACATTTATCTGACAGATTAACTATGGCTTCATCTTACCCGAGTAGACCACATTATTCTCGAGTTCGCGGTTTTAGGTTACAAATTTAATTTTGCCAAATCACACATCGCAGAATACACTGTTGTTTTTGGGCTATGAGCTCAACAATGAAGGTAGGGGCTTAGCTCCCCACTTCCTGGAGAAGTGCGCACTTCTGCGCCCTCCAACAACTCTGAAAAAACTTCAGTCCTTGCTGGGATTTTTGAACTTCGGACGTTCTTACATTCCCGAATATGCCCAGCGTATCAAGCCTCTCTATGCCCTGATGCAACCTACTTTTTCGAAGTCATGCTGGCTTCCGGAACATTCGCTTATTCTGCAATCTTTGCAGTCTGATCTGATTGCATCTAAGTTCTTGTTGACACGTGATAACCACACGAACCTGGTGATCAGAATAGTGCCTGGGGCAGTGGGTTTCACTTACTTGACGTTTAACGAAGGTGACACAGTACCTATTGCCTACAAGTCACATCTTTACCCTTCTGCTGAGTTGCGCTTTTCAACTGTGGAGAAAGTTTTGACTGCAGTGCAAATGGCGATTCTTAAGGAACGCGCACTGGCACAGGGAAAACGCATCTTGGTTGTCACCCCCTATCCTGCCCTTGAGGCAGTGACCAAGGCAAGTGTACCAAACTCTAAGGCTTTACACCCCCGTTGGATACAATGGGCTACTTCTTTGACCTCTCCGGATGTCACCTTTATCTTTGATTCCTCTCTTCAGACACAGGAGTTCTTACAGTATGAATTTGTTCATCCTCCTCCTCCTCTGTCTTTGCTGCCGCTTGAGGAGTACAAATGTATCATTTACACTGATTGTTCGGCGCAACAGGCCACGGGTTCTAAGCATGCATACTCAGCAGCATGTGCTATTGTGGCAGGTCACATGGTGAACGGTGAGTTCAAATCGAGTGTTGTGCACACGCAGGCACTGGGAGACAGTACCGCACAATTAACCGAGCTGAGTGCTTTGGTGTTAGCACTTGAGTTTGCAGACCCGGATGTGACTATGCTTATTGTATGCGATTCCTACTACTGTGTCCAGGCTTTTAATGACAACTTATTCTTTTGGTCTCAAAACGACTATAGAGATTCTAAGGGCAGCGCAATTAAGCATAAAATGCTTTGGGTTCGAGTGGCAGATCTTAAACAACGTCTGCCTCTCACACAGGTGATTCACACTCTTGGTCACCAACGTGTGGGCGCACACGCGGTTGGTAACAGTTTGGCGGATGAAGCTGCCAAATCAGCAGTAGCCTCGTGCTCAGTAGCAGCCGTTACAAGATCCATGACAAAAATAGATAATGATACTTTGGCAGCTATTGCTGCAACCAAGGAAGGCTCTACTTACCCACAGGGTTTCTCTTCCAATTACTCTTATCATTTAAGTCCCGACCATGTTCCTTATGTAAGAATTCCGGACGTTGGTGATCGGCTGATTCCCAACGCGGACCGCAGAAATTCGTAGATAACAGCCGCACATGAAGGCTTCGCTTCGGCCCATGCTGGCATGTCTGCAACTGTTTCAATCTTGCAGCAGCGTTACTGGTGGCGTGGTTTATACAAACAGACCCGTAATTATGTCCTTTCTTGTGACTTCTGTCAGCAAATTAAGCCCTCTACGGTTACACGTCCGCCACAAACACAGCTCTGCATTTCTAATAAACCTTTTGGTTGTGTATACCTTGATCACTGCGGTCCATTTTCTTCTGATACTGCATATAAATATCTTAGTTGCAGTTGATTCGTGCACACGTTTCATCAGGGTGTGGCCACAACTCGGTGCTGACGCTCGAAATGTCATCAGGGATTTGCGTGTCTTTGTGGGAATTTTTGCCTGTGGCACCTTCCATTCCGACCACGGTCCAGCGTTCGCCTCTAAGGCGTACAAGGACGCGATGAGGTCTCTCGTGGTGCTGGTGCAATTTTCGTCTCCATATAGGCCTGAGGGCAACTCAATTGTGGAACGAATGAACCGTGACTTAAAGCAATCCTTGACAGCTAGAGTCTTAGGTACTGGCAGGAACTGGCTGGCCCACTTGTATGGCGTACAGCGTGCACTTAATAATCTCCCTAGAAGATCTCTGGGTGGGCGGACCCCCTACGAAATGCTCTTTGGCATACAGATGTTTGTGCCAGACCTTGATGGTCTAGACATGGCGGCGACTGCCGCAATCTTTGACGTAGATAATCATTCAACTGTGTTGCAGGACTTACAAGAGACCCGTGACCGACTTGCAAACGAACATTTACCTTCAGCCACAGACGCTGCGTTGCAGATTCCGGTTGCCGGCTGGCTTCCAAAGATTGGAGATCTGGTCCGAGAGAAGGTGGAGAATAAGAGAATTTGGCCCCTCTTATCGTGCACCGGTTTCACTTCTTGGCTTGAAGGGTACTCGTACAGTCATCTTACCACCGCTTCCTGGTCGCAAAGACAACAGATACATCTCAGTGGACAATGTCCAGCTACACCATCTGGCCGATTCTGAATAGTGTGACACCTGCTGTATCATGTCCAGCAATTTCAAGAAATCCTGTTCGTGGCCCTCCAGTCTCCACAGGCGCTGATGTTGCCATTGAGATGGTCGCTTTGCCAGATCGCCTGCTCAACCTCCCGGCTTCTTCCTGCAACGAGGAAACCTAGTATACTTACCCCGCAAGTGAGTCAGTGGCTCATTTGCCTACAACACCATTGAACCCTACTCTCTTTTCCTTTGATTAGTCTTCCACCTCCTCATTTGTCCCGACCAAATTCTGTATTTTTGTATCCTGGTTCAGAGACAATTTTTTGGTCCCACCATGGACATAAATCTGGTTGGTGCTATTCCTGATTTTTCTGTTCATGTCGATTCGCTTTGTGACAGTTTTTTTTCTTACTCATCAATGGTCAATATTTGCCAGAACGCTCTGCGGTGAACTCTGTGGCTGGAACTTTGGCTCCGCATTCTTCTTCACACATCATGAAGCGTGACCACATTTTTGTGAACATTTCCGCCTTTCCAGTTGCAGATGGCATCGTATGGGACGCAGTGAATTTCCAAATTCATGGACCGACAGAAATTATTAATGTTCCTAATGTGCTTCGTGTCTCCATGGGTGATGTGGTAAAAAGGAATATTCATTCAGATGATTGGGATGTGCATGCGATTGAATCGTTATTTTCTGATTTGAAATATTATGCTGCTTTTAACGCTGAGGATTTGTACTTAAATTCTGCTAATTATGCCGATTTGTATTGTTACCAGCACTACGGCAACCATTTTCTGCATAAACCCAGTACAATTCGTGGTAGTTTCAATTACACCCAATGGGAACATTGCCCAACCCCTCTGCAAGGTAGCTCTCGAACACTAATAAATAAATTTACCTACTTTACAGACTTTGACAGATCTAACCCAGGGTCCTTTTTTAAATGAAACATTTCTTCAAATTCAAAGGTAAAGTTGACCCACACTAAATTGCTATATTCAAGTTCCTTTCTAGATGCATTAGCTGTAGGTGGCTATGAGCACTGGAAAAACACCGTTGACTTAAAATCTATTTGGGGCACTAAATCTTGGCAGGTTCGCGGGACGGAGGCTTTGCACCGTGCTTGCCTTATCCCCACACAAATATTATTTTTAAACAGTACTATATATCAAACAACCTGTTTGGGTTTGGCAACTTCCAAACAATTGAATGCACCTTCCACTCCTGCGTTGTCTTCCTGGCCGAACAGAAGCTTGCATTTAAATATTTCCCTTGAAAGTTTGCAAGCGTTGTTTCAAAATAACTCATTTAATGTCTCTACACTAGATCGCTCAGCCTGGTTGGTGTGGCCCATAGCCTCTAATGCCTGCCAACTGCGTTTTCATGACTCTGCTCCTGGTTACAAACAGGATAGGCCAGATCCACGTTTTTCTGACTCACGTACAGTTACAACTTATTCAGTTGGTAAATTATGTAAACAGTGGTTGCAGCACTCTAGTTAAGATTCAGTAAAACAACATTTATCTCTTATCAGGCAACATCGATCTGACAGACTTTGTTCTAGGACCTAGAGGTCCGAGACCTAAACGATTTGTTTATGCGACTTACAATGAAATCTGGAAGCTTTCACAAATAGAAGCTGCTTCCCGTTTACGGGAAATAGATCAGGCAAATCTAGAAAAAGTGCTTGCTGTTGTCGACAATAGTATTAACACCCTGTCTTCCCGCATTTACACATTAGAGAATATTGTTTCATCTGTTGTTGATATTGTACAGGATGACTTGTCTGTGTTATATCATGGTCAAAATCAATTGCGTTCAGTTATGCAGTTTGCATGGACTTTGCAGACACTGAAAATGGGGAAGGTTCCATGGCATTTTTTAAACACATCTGCCTTGTTCTTGCCGTTTAATTTGACTGAGAAACAGCAGTTCATGTCCATGAAAGATGCAACATACACTCTTCTACATATCAAAGATGGATCCTTTACCATTCTCTGTGGCGGAGACTGACTCTGCAGTGTGGCTAGTACACGGGGTTATTGCTTTGCCTTTTTCTTTATTTGAATTTAGTTCATGCATGAAACATTATCCTGTTGGCCGTTTTGAGCCTTTGGGCAATGCCTTTTTGCACGAACTCTGGTCCCTACCTTTCACATACAGATGCCTTGGGGATGACAAGGAGGCATTTCTCACAGGAGAGTCTTGCGATTCTACAGTGGGTCATTCCTTTGTTTGTAAAAACATTAAATTGCACGGGGCTTGTAATGTTTCTTCCCCGAATCTTGCTTGTGTTTTAAAGGGCGTTCCTGCTCCTGTTATATCATCTACTTTCACTATGCTTGCTAATGGTAGCTATCTGCTTTTAAATAATCAGGATTGCTGTGGTTTGCAGGCTGGCATACCCTATATAGTAACAGTTTCGCAACGCGTGGTGTGCTGCAAAAATGTGCTTTTCCGCCCCGCGTGGGAAGTTAGATAGTTCCATTTGGCCTTACATTCCGACTTTGAAGGCAGATTTCAATAAATTGAGCAGAATAAAGGTGCTATTATTAAACCAGGAGGTTATGCTCACTTCAGCACAGGAGACCTTCGTTCTCCAGGTGGCCAGCGCCCACAGTGAGATACAGGCCCTTTTAAACACTAACCTCCCCCAACATTTCGGTGAACTGATTCACCGTATATTTAATGCATCAAATACAGCAGGCCTTGTACACTTTTTTAAAGTTGTAGGCTCTGGCCTTTTGACCTCCTTTCAGACTATATTTGGTGTAATCCCGGCTTTTATTCATTCTATTTTTTCCAGCGTCTTTGGCGGCTTCGCATTGATCCTAGCCTTAGCTGCTGGCGTATTGCTTTTACTTTGTCTGTGGCGCAATGGCTGCACCACTTGTGGCCCTACACAACCCAGTGCGACTGCGGATGCTCCGTGACCGCATGATTGACAGCTTCGGCATCCTGCCGCTGGCAACGCTCAGCGTGTCTTATAGACTATCTTTTCGCTTTGCGTATTTCACTTGCGTGCAACCAGTGATGTCCTGTTTACGATGTCTGATCTCTTGGTCCTTGGATTTTTGCGCCTCCAATACGTCTTGTTCGGACCCGGATTTCGACCAGTTGATGGGTCCCTTAGTGGCCCATGAACGGGAATGTTCCGGTGCTGGATTAATGGCGGGTGCGGCTGCACTTGGGGTCTTAGCACAATGGAATATCTGGGCGGCTGCTCGGAATCTCCTACAACGTAGTTATATCGAGTATCACGCAAGTTGTCCCGCAATGCTGATAGCTGCTCCCTATTATGAGGAGCATGAATGCAGTTTTGATTTGTTGAATTGGATGGCATCCCTTTTTTCGAACGGTGACAAGGATGTCTTTTTGGAAGGTGTTGCAGTTTTCTGCGCATACACTTTGATGGATTAGTTGCATTGACTCTCCATGAACTGCATTACTGGATTTTTATTGTCTTGGAGTGACCTATTTTGTCTGGCCCTATCTAGGATTTTTTTTCCATCATTTTTATTTTTATTTATTTTTACTCTCCCTTAACTTTCAAAGGACATTTCCCACCTATAGATGTTTCCATTCTAGCTCCATCTATTCGAACTCTGTTTTCATCCTATGTCTTGCCAATGGACTGACCAGGGGAGGGTGTAGTGTGGATTGGGGCCTCGTTGTCAACATTGCTAAGTTAGCTTAGGCCCCGCTGCCATGATGCCTTCTTTGCACACGTTCCTCTGTGACTTTGTTTTTCCAGACTCTGCTTGTGACCATTCACATTAGAACTGTCTGCCTTTTTGCCTTTCACCTTTTCTCCTGTTCTCTGTGGTTTTCGTCTGCACACAATGTACAAGGTCGAAAAACAACGTCTCTTGTTTTTGCTGTTCTGGTCAGCCCCTCGCACTTAGACATAACATGACATACAGCTGCACTGGAGAAATTTGTGTGCATTTAATATTGTGAACTCACTGTTGAAGGCACTTGGAGAAAAGCCTTTCCAGGGAGAAGAGCTGTGCTTGTCCGATGATGTAACCCTTGCATCTAGTTCTTGAGGTATGGGGGTCCCCCTGACAAAGCCTAGAGGTCTTCTATTTTTATAATAAATTAGTTACTAGCACGGGCAGGGTGGTAAGGCATTTTAGTCCTATATCCACTGTCTGTATAAAATGCTGTCCCCGTTTGTATTCTATGGAATTGTAACCATGCTTACTGTTTTATCTTTATGCATTATGCTGCTAGTACTGGCACGTGTACTGTGTCTTAGAGCACGATAGTTGAAATAAACATTTTAAACTATACAGTGTCTCCTAATACGCACGTTGTGGACAAGTATGAGTGAGTAATGAAAGAGTGTTCTTGCTCCCGCGATTCCTGTAAGAGTCCGTGTTCTGGGATGTCTAATCATTGGTAGCTCCGCTGTAGTACGGAGAACGAATGTGACACTATAGGTAGTCGGATTGGGATTTTGGGTACTAAGGTGTATGGTTGGTACACCACTATACACCGAGGTCCTGTTTTCCTGCGCATAGTTCTGTATATGTGCAGAATCCCCGCAACAGTAGGTCTTTTTTCGTGGGGTATGTTCTAGGGGGAGGGGCTCCCCCGGTTCTTGGAGCCGTCCGCTCGTGATTTTTGTGGTACTCACGGGGGCGTATGCTAGCTCTGGGGCACCCCGGCTTAGGTCGTAGGTTGCCTGTCTCTTCTGATCCCGCTTGTCTCCGGAATCGCTTTGGTGCCGTCCTCTGTGGCTGGCGGCTGGTTGACCACCTGCCTAATACGCTGCGACTCTTGTCTTGTGGCTGCAGCGGTGCATGTCTGTTGCTGGGGTTGTTTATGCAGCACTGCTGCCGTTATCCGAGTACCAGGTTCGCCCGACTCTAATGCACCTTGTAGTCCCACTTCTGTGTGCCCTTATTACTAGCTCTCGTTGCTCTGTAAGAGCCTTGCCGTTGCTTCTCCGTGAGTAGGGGGGTTACTGTTGGCTTACTGTGTGGGTGGTTCGCCCAGCTAGATGCATTGTTTTCCCATCCCGGTACTCTTGAGAGGGCAGAGAGGGAAGAGGGGGCCTCTGCGCATCCCAGCCTCCCCGTAGGTCCCGCAGTCTCTTGCCTCACCTTATGGCAGATATGTTGTCAGGGCTGCCACTCACTTGTGTCCATATGTTAATGCTGTTCTTGTTCAAACTTGGATTTATGGTTCATTAATAAAAAGCCTTTTTTATTAGGGTGAGCGCTCTAAACGTTTGTAAGTTTGGACTGCACTACTGACTGGTTCCAGTGTAAAAAATGTGTGCACACGTTTGCAAAGTTTAGCAATATGATGCTACATACATTGCTCCCAGAATGCTCTAATTGGATGCAAATATTTGCCGAAGCTTGAAAACCAGATTGATGATTCTCTGCTTTCAACATAATGTTCACAACTCAAATGCAACTAGGAAAAATGTTTTGGTAAACTAAAGTGAAACAGTAGGTAACATTTATTTGAAGCATCATTTAGTAAAATGTGTTGATGCATGCTACTTTGCAAAAAATATTCATAATAGGAAATCGGTGCAACCAATTTCAACAAGATAATGGGAAACATGAAAATGAACAAGCACTGGAAAAGCCAATAGATCGGATATTAGCGGTCAGCCTTTTGGTTTTGTCAATGCGTGTATTGTTTTGATGTGATTTTTGTAAAACTGTGTGGGAGCTGCAAGGCACTCACCATTATAACAAACATTGACAAAAACAATATTTTTTACTCTTAAAGTACACATTGCCACAGTAGTCCCTTTCACTGAACAAAATTACTGTGTGCAGATAAGCTCCTTGTGAAAGAGCAGAAGCCAGTCAATGGATGAATGGAACAGTAGATATTTTTAATAAAAACAGGTCTTGGTTAACTCCAGACCTAATTGGGGATCCAATTCTTAAAGAAAGTTTCAAATTTGCACCTATGGTATATGTCATTGCATTAGTGCAGATTGATGGCTTTGAATCAGTGCTTTAAATGGGCCGGTACTCACCGGTACTGAGTACCGGCACTTCTTTTCTCCCCCAAGAGTACTGGCACTTCTCCGTTACGAAATAGAGTACCGGTACTCACTGTCACACATAATCATGTGAGCATGCATCGCATTTCTACACTGCGGCGCATGCTCACATATTGGTGATTTCACAAGGAGGGCAGTGACGCCAAGTCAGAGCAACGTGTGACCCAGGCGCGTAACGCCCATTGGACTCAGAGGGCTTCAGCCCCCCCCCTGTCGTGTGTGGCAGCCCGGGATGAGACAGCTTCCGGGCGCACACACAGCACCACCCGAGCACTTCACAGGTCTTTAGAAGACCTTTTGCTTGTTAATGAGGCTTGATGTGTTTCACCCCTTCTTAGAGCCCCTGCAGCTCCACTCTGCCTTTTGGTTGAAGAATCTGCCCCCCCGGAATTTTTCTAAGCCCCCTCCCGAAATTTGACTCTAGTTACGCCTCTGGTGTGACCTCACCGCCAGGAAGCAATTGATTCAGGCAGGCTGACGGAGTTGGAACAGACGTCAAGAGTGGCACCACTGAAATGTGAGACTGTACTTAGAAGAGGAGACAGACACCAACAACCTATCAAACACCACAGCTGAAACGAATTGGAGTGTGGTTCTGTAGAAGTCTTAGAAGCTGAGAAAGATAGCTTTGTACCAAAACCGACTAGTGCCATTGGTAACAGATACATCATGGAAGCTCCTGCAAGTGCATCAGAGAGCAGTTGCTTAAATATGGTCTTTTCAAAACCCTCAAAATATTGAGCCTAGGCACCGCCTGGGAGTAAAATGTACCGGTTGAACGGGTTGCATGGACTCTTAAAATGAAGAAGACATCTCCTTCAACCGCTTGATCTTTCTGTGCTTGAAGAGTGTTCCCGTTTCCTTTTTTTTAATGTCTTCTAGGGGAATGGCGTCTAAAACACAGAGGTGTGGTTCCCAATCCTGAACCTGTGTGGAGACCTGATTTTAACTTATTCAAACCCTTAGGGAGCTTCTGCCACTTTCTCACTTAAAGCCTAGGACTGCATAAGGGCACAGAGATCACAAGGTGCCATGTTATGCGGCCTCCATAAACACCACATACATTGTAGATATGGGTCATCACTGACATGGGCCAGAAGTGCAGGGTTTGAAGCTAGACAGTTTTGGGGAGAAATGGCCCCAAGAAAAGGATTTAGTTTTTCAACAAAATGGCTAAAGATAACCTAAGAAAATTCCTGCTTTGGATCCATGCCTCTACTGGTGTGGAAACAACAGCGGTATAGGGGCGCCTTATATGATCAGATGTAAAATCATAACGGAAGTCACTGCCTGTGCTGGTGAGCAGGAGTGGGACATGTCTCTGGCAGCCAAGGCGCCGCTTCTGCAGCCCCTGATCTGAGCCCCAGCTGAGCTATTCAGCAGGGCTCATTTGAATAATGTCGGGTGCTCACAATCATCTTGACAGAGCAGTGTCCGTTCAGGCCCTGTGCTGTCAATCAAATTCACACTATCTCCTGCAAGCACAGGAATCATGTCAGTCCCCTGGCAGTGACAATCAGGCCACGGGCCAGTCCGGCCCTGGTGGCAATTAAAAAAGCCATGGTAGGTGAAGAGAAAAGATGGCTTTCATCTTCCTTAGTCTTTTGTGTGTCTGCTATGTTTGTGTGTATGCCTGTTTTTGTAAGAAAAAAAGTGAGAGAAAGAGAGATAAAATCCAGACACTCTCAGTAGGTATTTTAAAGAAAATAGGTGGCACTTTGTTTGTACATGTCTGCTTGGTGACAAAGATTCATAAATATTGTAAAAGGGAGGGTGGGTGAGTGAGTGGATAGATGAGTGAGCAAGGGTGGGTGGTTGGATGGATGAATAGATGGATGGACGAGTAAAAGCATGCAGGGGTGAAAGAGGGTGGATGATTGGATAAAAGGGCGGATGATGGTTGGATAAGTGAAAGATTGGATGGATGAATGAAAGGTAGGGAGGATGGATGAAAGGGTGGATGATGGATGAGTGAAAGGAGGGATTGAGTGAAAGGGTGGGTGGAATAAAGGAGTGAAAGGGTTGATGGATGGATGAGCGAAAGGATTGATGGATGAGGGAAAGGGTGGATAAAGAGATGGATGAGTGAAAGGATGAATGAATAGGTTTGGAGATGGATGGATAGGTTTGGATATGAAGGGTGGATAGACGGAATGGTGAAAAACTGAATGATTGATGAAAGACTGAATAGACGATAGGATGTAAATGTTAAATGATGGACATCAGCAGGTAAATGGTAGGATGAAAGGATGAATGGATAGATCGATGGAAGAGACCAGAGATATCTTCTGGGGAGGGTCATAATGAGTTGCTTCATTTGCTTGGTGCCATAAGAGCTTTGATTCGACGTGGGGGTATTTGCAGTTTCTTCCTACTCGCATGCTCAAAAATATATAGTATTGTGCTTAACAGCAATTAACAGTATGACATTAAGAAGGTGCAACTATTGCAAAAAAAGGAACTGTTAACATATTATTCCATTTCTCTTTCATTTTGTGTAATGAGTTAACCTGCTTTATTTATATAAACACATTTCTCATGTGTTTTGGTATGTGCTGCAACTAATATAGAAGTTAAGTATCATCATGTCTTGCCCTTAGCCCCGCCCCTAGCCCCGCCCCCTCACTACACGTCTAGCGCATTTTAATGAGTACCTGCACTTATTTTTTCCCATTTAAAGCACTGCTTTGAATTCACAAGAATTTACAGAAGTAGGCCAGGAAATCGTACTCCTAGAAAATATTTGTGAACTACTTTAAGCACAAGGAAATATGCAGGTGTAGATGTGCTCAGGCGATAATCTGTTGAGCGTTTACAAGTTCATTTTCTCTCCAACCACTTTTTTCCCCAACCCCGGAAAAAGTTTTACTTCTACCATTGTTAGGAGTACATTTCCAACCTTTCTCAGTATGAGAAATGATTAGAGAAGAGCTGGCAAACTCCTAAAACATGCAGTTTAGTAGGTTTGCTCAGACTCAAAAGGGCCTACAAACCCTGGAACTATTGCTTAATGCAATCTCCAGCCTCCGTATGTAGATCTGTGGAAAGGTGGCAAAATAAGTAAATAGCTACAATTCAAACCCTACTATTGTATGAGCCCTGGCATAATTAGGCTAATATCAGAGCTTTCACATAATGAGATTGTTGCCATAATTTGTCGCTGCACTTTGTGGCACCAAAGGGGCAAGTGGATTTTTTTACAGGACAAGTCGATTTATGAAGCAACCTGTCCCATGGACAAGTAGATATTTTATTAAATTCCACACCCCTACTGCACGAATTGCATGCACTGTGTCACGTCTCTACTGCATGTATGTGAATTGTCTTGACGAATGTTACATTAGCACGATCTACATATCGCTGAATCGCTAATGTATATTACATTTTTCTATGAATCTGAATATACTACAGGAGTCTTTGCAATGAAGATGCCCATTACTGTGTGACTTTGCTCTATCCACACCAGCTCCGATGGCAAGCTCCACACCAGCAGCACGCTCCGCCGATCCCATCAACTCCTCCTGAGACGCAGAGCACCTACTCCATGACTGGTGCACCCATAGTGAATGCGGTTTGCCACCGCACTTTTTATTTCCTTAGAAGCAGACCCCCAACACACCGTTGCAAAGAAGAGCAGAATGTGCCACCCAGGGCCAGGCCTATCAGTCCCCATATTAGCGCTGCCTGTTGAAATCCAGGCGCTCCACTTATGCCTCATTTTAGTGTACACTGTTCGGAACTGATCCTAACCAACCGGGATACCCCTTCCCCCCCCCCCCCCCACCCCCATACCCATGGACCTAATGCCCCCACTTCTGCACCCACCCGTTATGGATGCAGTACCCACTAGTGCCAGGTACCGCAACCTCCCACTTCCCCCATATTCAACAGATGCGCACTCAAGGAGTGCTTAACCAAAAAGAAAACAAGCATTTGCGAGAGTTTAAGCTATTGGCATTGTAAATTACAATACCCTTTGTGTTTAAGTGCGTGTTTACGTACTGCCTGTAGGTTTTAAAAATGCATAAATAAAAGGCATTGTAAATGACAATGCCAATAGCTCAGACTCTCGCAAATGTGAGACCTATTGCTTTGCAGACGCTTGTTCAAACGTGGTCACAGTACCGCCACCCTGACCCCTTATGTCAGTTGTCTCAAATTTTCAGCTTTGGGAACAATTCCCTGGTTGATAAAATGGTGGCCGACACTTTCTGTTCAGGTTGTGGCCAGCCAATCACAGCATTCCTGTTGACTCGATAATTCGCGATTATCCGCGATGTCGCTGCGAAATATCCGCGGCCACAGATCACTATCTTTTTCAACTTTAATTTCTCACAAACTAAATGTATTTGCACCAAATAACAAAGAAAATCTGCGTAACAGCTATCCAATTTGCTGTAATTTTGTCCAGCGGTTCAGACTGTAGGTTCGACTATGCATCCTATGGGAATTGACATGGGAAAACACTTTTTTTATATATACTATGACACATTTTTGGAAAAATTTCGTGAAGGTTCGTCAACCGGCGCCAAAGATATCGGCAAGTCAAAAATGCTTTTCCTATGGAAACATGGGTCTAACTACAACTACCTACTGACAACCGCCAGTAGGTATTGTGTGTGTGTGTATGTATAGGGAGGGGTGTGTATGTATAGGGAGGGGTGTGTATGTATAGGGAGGGGTGTGTGTGTATAGGGAGGGGTGTGTGTGTATAGGGAGGGGTGTGTGTGTATAGGGAGGGGTGTGTGTGTATAGGGAGGGGTGTGTGTGTATAGGGAGGGGTGTGTGTGTATAGGGAGGGGTGTGTGTGTGTATAGGGAGGGGGTGTGTGTGTGTATAGGGAGGGGTGTGTGTGTGTATAGGGAGGGGTGTGTGTGTGTATAGGGAGGGTGTGTGTGTGTATAGGGAGGGGTGTGTGTGTGTATAGGGAGGGGTGTGTGTGTGTGTGTATAGGGAGGGGTGTGTGTGTGTGTGTATAGGGAGGGGTGTGTGTGTGTGTGTATAGGGAGGGGTGTGTGTGTGTGTATAGGGGGGTGTGTGTGTGTTTAGGGAGGGGTGTGTGTGTGTATAGGGAGGGGTGTGTGTGTGTATAGGGAGGGGTGTGTGTGTGTATAGGGAGGGGTGTGTGTGTGTATAGGGAGGGGTGTGTGTGTAGGGAGGGGTGTGTGTGTAGGGAGGGGTGTGTGTGTAGGGAGGGGTGTGTGTGTAGGGAGGGGTGTGTGTGTAGGGAGGGGTGTGTGTGTAGGGAGGGGTGTGTGTGTAGGGAGGGGTGTGTGTGTAGGGAGGGGTGTGTGTAGGGAGGGGTGTGTGTGTAGGGAGGGGTGTGTGTGTAGGGAGGGGTGTGTGTGTGTGTGTGTGTGTGTGTGTAGGGAGGGGGGTGTGTGTGTGTGTGTGTGTGTGTGTGTGTGTGTGTAGGGTGTGGGTGTGTGTGTAGGGAGGGGGTGTGTGTATAGGGAGGGTGTGTGTGTGTATAGGGAGGGGGTGTGTGTGTGTATAGGGAGGGGGTGTGTGTGTGTATAGGGAGGGGGTGTGTGTGTGTGTGTATAGGGAGGGGGGGTGTGTGTGTGTGTATAGGGAAGGGGGGGTGTGTGTGTATAGGGAAGGGGGGGTGTGTGTGTATAGGGAGGGGGGGTGTGTGTGTATAGGGGGGGGTGTGTATAGGGAGGGGGGGTGTGTGTATAGGGAGGGGGTGTGTGTGTGTATAGGGAGGGAGGGGGTGTGTGTGTATAGGGGGGGTGTGTGTGTATAGGGAGGGGGGTGTGTGTGTATAGGGAGGGGGTGTGTGTGTGTGTATAGGAGGGGGTGTGTGTGTATAGGGAGGGTGTGTGTGTGTGTAGGGAGGGGGTGTGTGTGTGTAGGGAGGGGGTGTGTGTGTGTAGGGAGGGGGTGTGTGTGTGTGTATAGGGAGGGGGGGTGTGTGTGTGTGTATAGGGAGGGGGTGTGTGTGTGTATAGGGAGGGGGTGTGTGTGTATAGGTGTTTCTGATTGATACATCTGCCTGTGGATTCCTCACCTTTTGAATATCCCCTGCGCCAGCATTCCGCGGAAACTTTTTCCTAGCTCTCCACGGTGACGAGGTCGTCACAATACCACGGCTCCGCTCGTGACTCCGTATGACGTCACTGGAGCCATAAGAGCCTCGCCGGCGTGATGACGTCAGTTCCCTTTTTTTCCGCGCCGTCGACGCGTAACAGTTTCTTGGGACTCTCCATACTTTAGTAGATACTTTGTGTTTTATCGAGTATTCTCTGTATCGAGTTGGAAATGGCGACTTCGAGGAAGTCCGGATTTAAGCCTTGTTGAGAGTGTGGGGGTCGCATGTCGATCACTGACCCCCATGAAGATTGTTTATGGTGCTTCTCGTCGGATCACGACGTCGAGGAATGTTCTTGCTGCCGCAAGATGAATCCTAAAGCCCTGAAGGAAAGAGAAGCCAAACTCTTCATTGCTAAAGCTCGTAAGGAGAAAAGGGGGAGAAAACGGTCGAAGTCCATGTCGAGGTCGTCGACTTCGCACACCTCGAAGTCGAGAACATAAGAAGAAGAGGCATGGCTCTCGACGTCGACCGTCTAAGGGGAAGTCTTCGAGATCTCCTTCTCCAGTGCCTCGACGTCGTCGAAAGGACTTTGTCTCGCCAACGCAGTCGCCTTCTCCCCAGATGGCTCAGAGTCACTCACCTTCTCCTGCGAGGTCGCCGACGCCGAGGGGCACCCCGGAGTCGGAGGGTTTGCCGGCTCAGCGGATACACAGCGGAGCCTGTGTATCCGCCAGTGAATCCGGTCGTCCCGGCGTTGGAGTCTCCAGGAGTGGATCCTAATCTGCCGTATCCTGAGATGCCGGCTCCAGGCACTGATCCGTCGCATTTCTTGAATGCAATGTACGGAGTCTTCGCTAAAGCAGCCTTCCCCTCCGGAGCACCTGCTGGTCCCGTGGGTCCGCTGGCTTTTAGTTTGGGTGGTCTTCATCCGTATGCTCAGGCGCCCTTTATGCCTTTTATGCCGACGGCGCCGTCATGGCAGTTTCCGGCTCCAAGGTTCTCAACGCCGCTTGCGGAGTTGCCGGCGCCGTCTAGAGCCCCTTCCTCTCGGATTCGTAAGGCGCCTGTTCCTGTTTTGGAACCTCCTTCGGCGGTACCTAAGCTCTCGGCGCCGCGCCCGGCGCCATCGACGCCGCAACCAAGACAGCGCTTGAGGAGAGAGGCGCAGAGATTGTTGGAGGAGGAGCAATTTCGGTGTCGAGCTGATGTGCAAGAGGGTGAAATAGGAGTCCTGTGATGACTTTGAAGGTCTTCAGGAGGCTAGTGGCCTAGATACCTCTCCTGAATGGGAGCTTTCTTCTTCCAGGGTTTCTCCACCTCAGGAAATTGCTCCATATCACATGGTCATCAGGAAGGCTGCGGAGCATTTAGATTTACAGCTGCCTACAGCGGAGTATAGGCCGAATTTGCTCACTGAGGTTCTGCATTCTCCCTCTTCATCTGTTGAGCCTTTATTGCCTTTCAACGAAGCTTTAACCGAGCCTATTTTGGAAGTGTGGCAGAAGCCTTCCTACTCTGCTGCGGTTGCTAAGGCTGTGGCAAGGAGGTATAGATCTGCTCCAGGGGACCCTTCATTTCTGTCTTCCCATCCATCTCCGGAGACTCTGGTGGTGCAGGCTTCCTGCTCTAAGCAAGCTTTGAGTGCTTTTCCTCAGGCTCCGGCTGACAGGGAGTCCCAAAAATTGGAGCAATCGGCCAAGAAGGTATTTTCATCTTCTAGTATGGCCTTGAAGTCTACCAATGCCACATGTTTGCTGGGCCGTTACATTCATGCCTTGATGTATTCTGCAAAGCAGTTGGTGCCCAAGTTGCCTGATGAAGAGCAGGGTAACTTCATGGAGATGTTGTCAGATGCTCAGGCAGTTGCTTGTCAGGTCGTCCAATCTGGACTTGATAAGGCTGATTCTGTTGCCAGGGTCATGGGTTCATCGGTTGTCACCAGAAGGCAGGCTTGGTTGAAGTCATCTGGATTTTTGCCTGATGTACAGGCAACCCTCCTTGATTTACCGTTTGATGGCTCAAAGCTGTTTGGGGAGAAAGCTGATTCTGCTCTACAGCTAAATCCTTGGGACTTCGTGGTCAGTCTAGGGGGTTTGGTTACAGGAAGCAAGGCTTTGGAAGGTCGGCCTTTCGTTCCTTTCGTCAGACCCAGCAGCAGCAGCAAAATCCGTTCTATAGATCCTATAGAGGGAGAAACCGAGGGCGTCAACGTGGTTCAGCCCGTCAGCTCTCCTCCTCCTCCTCCTCCTCCTCCTCCTCTACCTCTCCTACCCCCCCCCCTGGTAATGCAGGAAAGCAGCCCTAGATCCGTCGTCCTGGATCATGTGGGTCCTGTAGGGGGTCGGTTGTCTCACTTTCTACGGGGTTGGAAATCGGTTACCACAGACCTTTGGGTTTTAAACCTTGTAGAGAATGGGTACGCCCTTCCCTTTCGGGAGTTTCCTCCCCCTTACCCTCCTTGCCAAGGTTTTTGTTCAGAGGATCATTTGCTCATTCAGAAGGAGGTTCTTGCCTTGTTGCAGAAAGGTGCGATAGAGGTGGTTCCAGAGCAGGAAAGGGGACAGGGGTGCTACTCCCGGTATTTCCTGATCCCCAAAAAGGATGGCAGGTTACACCCGATCCTAGATCTCAGGGTTTTTAATTTTTATTCTAACAGGAGAAATTCAAGATGCTGACCCTTGCTCGGGTTCTTTTGGCGCTGCAGCAAGAGGACTGGATGGTGTCGATCGATTTTGCAGGATGCGTATTTTCACATCCCCATCCTGCAGTCGCACAGGAAGTATCTCCGTTTCACTGTAGGGTCGCAACACTACCAATTTGCGGTCCTCCCGTTTGGTCTTACTACTGCACCTCGAGTCTTCACAAAGGTGATGGCAGTGTTGGCAGCTCATCTCAGGAAGTCGGGGATCCCAGTTTTCCCTTACCTGGACGACTGACTGCTCAAAGCAAAGTCGCCGGAGATGGTGCTTCATCATCTGCAGATAACAGCTCAGCTGTTGTTCAACTTGGGTTTTTCCATAAATGTGCCCAAATCTCACCTGGTGCCTTCTCAGCGCAACCTGTTCATAGGGGCAGTACTGGATACGACTGTATGTCGAGCTTTTCCGCCTCCTCAAAGGATTCTTGACATTCAGGAAATGATCCCTTTGTTTTACAATGGAGCAGTTGTTCCGGTCCTGAAGGTCCTTCGCCTGCTCGGTCTGTTCGCCTCCTGCATGCTGTTGGTCAGCCATGCACGCTGGCATATGAGGGCGCACTCCAGTGGTGCCTCCGCAGGCAGTGGTTTCAACACAACGGGGATCTCAGGGAGTCGATCCGGATCTCCAGAGACACTGCAGCGGAGTTGTCTTGGTGGAGTGTGGAGGGCAACCTGTCTCAAGGAAAGCCCTTTCAGCTTCCTCCACCGGTGGCCACAGTGATCACGGATGCCTCCACTCTCGGGTGGGGTGCTCATCTGGGGGATCTGGAGGTCAAAGGTCTTTTATCTCCAGAGGAAATGTTGCTTCACATCAACCTTCTGGAATTGCGGGCGATACGTTTGGCATTAAAGGCTTTCCTTCCTTCCTTCCCTTCGCGGTCAGTCGGTTCAGGTCCTGACGGACAACACTACCGCGATGTGGTATATCAAGCAGGGAGGAGTAGGGTCGTATCGCCTCTGCCGAGAGGCTCTGCGACTCTGGTCCTGGGCTCAGGGCCTTCAGATTTGTGTGTTCGCAAATCATCTAGCCGGTGTGCTGAATGTTCGTGCGGACAGTCTGTCTGCATTACTCGGCCGATCCCGAGTGGCGGCTTCATCCGGAGGTGGTCCATCGCATCTTTGGGATGTGGGGGGTTTCCTCTGTTGGACCTGTTTGCCACTCACGAGAGCGCGCACTGCCCGTCGTTCTGCAGTCTCCAGTATCCGATGCAGGGAGCGTTAGGGGACGCGTTTCAGTTGGATTGGGGTTCGTAACTCCTTTACGCGTTTCCTCCCATACCCTTGATTCCTCTGGTTCTGAGGAAGATTCACCAAGATCGGGCCCGAGTTATATTGATCGCTCCGGTTTGGCCAATAAGGGTGTGGTACACAGATCTGCTTCACCTCTAATTGCACCCTCCACTCCGTCTCCCTCTCAGGGCAGACCTCCTCTCGCAGGGGCAGGTTCTACACACCCACCTCCAGAGCCTGCACCTTCATGACTGGAGATTGAACGGGGCAACCTGAATTCTTTTTCTCTCCCGCCGGACGTGGTGGATGTTATTTTGTCGTCCAGGCGACACTCCACTAAGTCCATTTACTCTTCCAGATGGGCTAGGTTTGTCAAATGGTGTGGAGAGAAGTCCATTGATCCTTTAAAGTCCAAATTGTCTGATATTCTTCAGTTTTCGTTGTTCTTGGCCCAGCAGGGTTGTGCAGTGGCCACTGTTAAAGGCTATATCAGCTTTATCGGCTTTTCTTTGCTTGCCAGATCAGCCGTCCTTGTTTAAATCTCCTATTGTTTTGAGATTTATTAAGGGCCTTACCAATAGATTTCCGCCTACTCCCTTTGTTATGCCCCAATGGGATTTAAATCTTGTTTTGACTTTCTTGATGGGTTCCCCGTTTGAACCCTTGCATAATTGTCCTTTGAGACTTTTTTGTCTTTTAAAACAGTCTTTCTTGTGGCAATTACCTCAGCAAGGAGGGTGAGCGAGCTTCAGGCTCTTAGTTCAAAACCTCCATTTTTGACCATACATGCTGAAAGGATGGTCCTCCGGACCAGGGCTGCTTTTCTGCCTAAGGTGGTTACTCCCTTCTACCTAGGTCAGTCCATTACTCTTCCTGTTTCCTATCCTCCCCCTCACCCTTCCAAGGAGGAGGAGAGACTTCACCGTCTGGATCCTAAGAGAGCGGTGAGCTTTTATTTGGAC
>CAWUFW010008068.1:272500-292500 GCA_963921515.1 Calotriton arnoldi
GTGGGTGTATAGGTGTGTGGGGGTGGGTGTATAGGGGTGTGGGGGTGGGTGTATAGGGGTGTGTGGGGGTGGGTGTATAGGGGTGTGTGGGGGTGGGTGTATAGGGGTGTGTGGGGGTGGGTGTATAGGGGTGTGGGGGTGGGTGTATAGGGGTGTGTGGGGGTGGGTGTATAGGGGTGTGTGGGGGTGGGTGTATAGGGGTGTGGGGGGGTGGGTGTATAGGGGTGTGGGGGGGTGGGTGTATAGGGGTGTGGGGGTGGGTGTATAGGGGTGTGGGGGGGTAGGGTGGTGGGGGGGTGTATAGGTGGGAGGGGTGGGTGTATAGGGGGGTGGGGGGTGTATAGGTGGGTGGGGGGGTGTATAGGTGGGTGGGGGGGTGTATAGGTGGGTGGGGGGGGTGTATAGGTGGGTGGGGGTGGGTGTATAGGTGGGTGGGTGTATAGGTGGGTGTGTGGGTGTATAGGGGTGTGTGGGTGTGTGGGTGGGTGTATAGGGGTGTGTGGGTGTATAGGGGTGTGCGGGTGGGTGTATAGGGGTGTGTGCGGGTGCATAGGGGTGTGGGTGGGTGTATAGGGGTGTGGGTGCGCGTGTATAGGGGTGTGTGCGCGTGTATAGGGGTGTGTGCGCGTGTATAGGGGTGTGTGCGCGTGTATAGGGGTGTGGGTGTATAGGTGTGTGTGGGTGTATAGGGGTGTGGGTGTATAGGGGTGTGGGTGTATAGGTGTGTGTGGGGGTGGGTGGGTGTGTAGGTGTATAGGTGTGTGGGTGTATAGGGGTGTGTGGGTGGGTGTATAGGGGTGTGTGGGTGGGTGTATAGGGGTGTGTGGGTGGGTGTATAGGGGTGTGTGGGTGGGTGTATAGGGGTGTGTGGGTGGGTGTATAGGGGTGTGTGCGTGGGTGTATAGGGGTGTGTGCGTGGGTGTATAGGGGTGTGTGCGTGTGTGTATAGGGGTGTGTGCGTGTGTGTATAGGGGTGTGTGCGTGTGTGTATAGGGGTGTGTGCGCGTGTGTATAGGGGTGTGTGCGTATGTGTATAGGGGTGTGCGTGCGTATAGGGGTGTGCGTGCGTATAGGGGTGTGCGTGCGTATAGGGGTGTGTGTGCGTGTGTATAGGGGTGTGGGTGTATAGGTGTGTGTGTGTGTAGGTGTATAGGTGTGTGGGTGTATAGGGGTGTGTGGGTGGGTGTATAGGGGTGTGTGGGTGGGTGTATAGGGGTGTGTGGGTGGGTGTATAGGGGTGTGTGGGTGGGTGTATAGGGGTGTGTGGGTGGGTGTATAGGGGTGTGTGGGTGGGTGTATAGGGGTGTGTGCGTGTGTATAGGGGTGTGTGCGTGTGTGTATAGGGGTGTGTGTGCGCGTGTGTATAGGGGTGTGTGTGTGCGCGTGTGTATAGGGGTGCGCGTGTGTATAGGGGTGCGCGTGTGTATAGGGGTGTGCGTGTGTATAGGGGTGTGTGCGTATAGGGGTGTGTGTGCGTGTGTATAGGGGCGTGTGTGTGTGTGTGTATAGGGGTGTGGGTGTATGGGTATGGGTGGGTGTATAGGTGTGTGTGGGTGTGGGTGTATAGGTGTGGGTGGGTGTATAGGTGTGTGGGTGGGTGTATAGGTGTGTGGGTGGGTATATAGGTGTGTGGGTGGGTGTATAGGTGTGTGTGGGTGTGTGTGGGTGGGTGTATAGGTGTGTGTGGGTGTGTGTGGGTGGGTGTATAGGTGTGTGTGTGTGGGTGGGTGTATAGGTGTGTGTGTGTGGGTGGGTGTATAGGTGTGTGTGTGGGTGGGTGTATAGGTGTGTGTGTGGGTGGGTGTATAGGTGTGTGTGGGGGTGGGTGTATAGGTGTGTGTGTGGGTGGGTGTATAGGTGTGTGGGTGGGTGTATAGGTGTGGGTGTGTATGGGTGTGTGTGGGTGTGTATGGGTGTGTATGGGTGTGTATGGGTGTGTGTGGGTGGGTGGATAGGTGTGTGTGGGTGTATAGGTGTGTGTGTGGGTGGGTGTATAGGTGTGTGTGTATGGGTGTATAGGTGTGTGTGTATGGGTGTATAGGTGTGTGTATGGGTGTATAGGTGTGGGTGTATGGGTGTATAGGTGTGGGTGTATGGGTGTATGGGTGTGGGTGTGGGTGTGTGTGGGTGTGTGTGGGTGGGTGGATAGGTAGGTGTGTGGGTGGGTGTATAGGTAGGGGTGTGGGTGGGTGTATAGGTAGGGGTGTGGGTGGGTGTGTGGGTGTGGGTGGGTGTGTGGGTGTGGGTGGGTGTATATGGGGGTGGGTGGGTGTATGGGGGTGGGTGGGTGTATGGGGGTGGGTGTGGGTGGGTGTATGGGTGTGTATGGGTGTATAGGTGGGTGTGTATGGGTGTATGGGTGTATGGGTGTGTATGGGTGTATAGGTGGGTGTATGGGTGTGTATGGGTGTATAGGTGGGTGTGTATGGGTGTATGGGTGTGTATGGGTGTATAGGTGGGTGTGTATGGGTGTATGGGTGTGTATGGGTGTATAGGTGGGTGTGTATGGGTGTATAGGTGGGTGTGTATGGGTGTATAGGTGGGTGTGGGTGGGTGTATGGGTGTGTGGGTGTGTAGGTGGGTGTGGGGTTGTGTGTGGGTGTATAGGTGTGTGGGTGTATAGGTGTATGGGTGTATGGGTGTGTGGGTGTATAGGTGTGTGGGTGTATGGGTGTGTATATAGGTGTGTGGGTGTATAGGTGGGTGTGGATGGGTGGGTGTATAGGTGTGGATGGATGTGTGGGTGGGTGTATAGGTGTGTGGGTGGGTGTATAGGTGTGTGGGTGGGTGTATAGGTGTGTGGGTGGGTGTATAGGTGGGTGGGTGGGTGTATAGGTGTGTGGGTGGGTGTATAGGTGTGTGGGTGGATGTATAGGTGTGTGGGTGGGTGTGTGGGTGGGTGTGTGGGTGTGTGTGTGGGTGGGTGTATAGGTGTGTGTGTGGGTGTGTGTGTGGGTGTATAGGTGTGTGGGTGTGTGTGTGGGTGTATAGGTGTGTGTGTGTATAGGTGTATAGGTGTGTGGGTGTGTGTGTGTGTGTATAGGTGTGTGTGTGTGGGTGTATAGGTGTGTGTGTGTGGGTGTATAGGTGTGTGTGTGGGTGTATAGGTGTGTGTGTGGGTGTATAGGTGTGTGTGTGTGGGTGTATAGGTGTGTGTGTGGGTGGGTGTATAGGTGGGTGTGTGTGGGTGGGTGTGTAGGTGTGTGCGTATAGGTAGGTGTGTGTGTATAGGTAGGTGTGTGCGTATAGGTAGGTGTGTGCGTATAGGTAGGTGTGAGTATAGGTAGGTGTGTGCGTGTGTATAGGGGTGTGGGTGTATGGGTAGGTGTATGGGTGGGTGTGGGTGTATGGGTGGGTGTATAGGTGGGTGGGTGTGGGTGGGTGTGTGTGGGTGTGTGTGTGTGTGTGTGGGTGTGTGTGTGTGTGTATGGGTGTGTGTGTAGGTGGGTGTATAGGTGGGTGTGTGTAGGTGGGTGTATAGGTGGGTGTGTGGGTGGGTGTATAGGTGTGTGTGGGTGGGTGTATAGGTGTGTGGGTGGGTGTGGATAGGTGGGTGGGTGTGTAGGTGGGTGTATAGGTGTGTGGGTGTGTGGGTGTATAGGTGTATAGGTGTGTGTGGGTGTATAGGTGTGGGTGTATAGGTGTGTGTGTGGGTGTATAGGTGTGTGTGTGGGTGTATAGGTGTGTGTGTGGGTGTATAGGTGTGTGTGGGTGTATAGGTGTGTGTGTGTGGGTGTATAGGTGTGTGTGTGGGTGTATAGGTGGGTGTATAGGTGTGTGTGTGGATAGGTGTGTGTGGATAGGTGTGTGTGGATAGGTGTGTGTGGATAGGTGTGTGTGGGTAGGTGTGTGTGGATAGGTGTGTGTGGGTAGGTGTGTGTGGGTAGGTGTGTGTGTGTAGGTGTGTGTGTGTAGGTGTGTGTGTGGAGGTGTGTGTGTGGAGGTGTGTGTGTGGAGGTGTGTGTGTGGAGGTGTGTGGATAGGTGGAGGTGTGTGGATAGGTATGTGTGTGTGGGTGGGTGTATAGGTGTGTGGGTGTATAGGTGTGTGGGTGTATAGGTGTGTGTGGGTGTATAGGTGTGGGTGTATAGGTGTGTGTGTGGGTGTATAGGTGTGTGTGTGGGTGTATAGGTGTGTGTGTGTGGTGTATAGGTGTGTGTGTGGGTGTTTAGGTGTGTGTGTGGGTGTATAGGTGTGTGTGTGGGTGTATAGGTGTGTGTGGGTGGGTGTATAGGTATGTGTGGGTGGGTGTATAGGTATGTGTGGGTGGGTGTATAGGTATGTGTGGGTGGGTGTATAGGTATGTGTGGGTGGGTGTATAGGTATAGGTGTGTGGGTGGGTGTATAGGTATAGGTGTGTGGGTGGGTGTATAGGTATAGGTGTGTGGGTGGGTGTATAGGTAGGTGTGTGGGTGGGTGTATAGGTAGGTGTGTGGGTGGGTGTATAGGTATAGGTGTGTGGGTGGGTGTATAGGTATAGGTGTGTGGGTGGGTGTATAGGTGTGGGTGGGTGTGTGTGGGTGTATAGGTGGGTGTGTGGGTGGGGGTGTGTGTGTATAGGTGTGTGGGTGGGTGTGTATAGGTGTGTGGGTTGGTGTATGTGTGTGTGTATAGGTGTGTGTGTGTATAGGTGTGTGGGTGGGTGTGTGTGTATAGGTGTGTGGGTGTGTGTGTGGGTGTATAGGTGTGTGGGTGGGTGTGTGGGTGTATAGGTGTGTGGGTGGGTGTGGGTGTATAGGTGGGGGTGGGGGTGGGGGTGGGTGTATAGGTGGGTGTGTGTGGGTGTGTGTGGGTGTGTATGTGTGTGTGTGGGTGTGTGTGGGTGTATGTGTGTGTGTGTGTGTGTGTGTATGTGTGTGTGTGTGTGTGTGTGTATGTGTGTGTGTGTGTGTGTGTGTGTGTGTGTGTGTGTGTGTGTATAGGTGTGTGTGTGTGTGTATGGGTATATGTGTGTATGGTGTGTGTGTGTGTGTATAGGTGTGTGTGTGTGTGTGTGTATAGGTGTGTGTGTGTGTGTGTGTATAGGTGTGTGTGTGTGTGGGTGTATAGGTGTGTGTGTGTGTGGGTGTATAGGTGTGTGTGTGTGTGGGTGTATAGGGTGTGTGTGTGTAGGTGTGTATAGGTGTGTGTGTGTGGGTGTATAGGTGTGTGTGTGTGGGTGTATAGGTGTGTGTGTGTGGGTGTATAGGTGTGTGTGTGTGGGTGTATGGGTGTGTGTGTGTGGGTGTATAGGTGTGTGTGTGTGGGTGTATAGGTGTGTGTGTGTGGGTGTATAGGTGTGTGTGTGGGTGTATAGGTGTGTGTGTGGGTGTATAGGTGTGTGTGTGGGTGTATAGGTGTGTGTGTGTGTGTATAGGTGTGTGTGTGTGGGTGGGTGTGTGTGTGTGTGGGTGTGTAGGTGTGTGTGTGTATAGGTGTGTGTGTATAGGTAGGTGTGTGTGGGTGGGTGTATGGGTGGGTGTGGGTGTATAGGTAGGTGTGTGTGGGTGGGTGTGTGGGTGGGTGTGGGTGTATAGGTAGGTGTGTGTGGGTGGGTGTGTGGGTGGGTGTGTGGGTGGGTGTGGGTATGTGTATGGGTGTGTGTGTGTGTATGGGTGGGTGTGTGTAGGTGGGTGTATAGGTGGGTGTATGGGTGTGTGGGTGGGTGTATGGGTGTGTGTGTGGGTGTATGGGTGTGTGGGTGGGTGTATAGGTGTGTGTGGGTGGGTGTGGGTGGGTGTATAGGTGTGTGTGTGGGTGTATAGGTGTGTGTGTGGGTGTATAGGTGTGTGTGTGGGTGTATAGGTGTGTGTGTGGGTGTATAGGTGTGTGTGTGGGTGTATAGGTGTGTGTGTGGGTGTATAGGTGTGTGTGTGGGTGTATAGGTGTGTGTGTGGGTGTATAGGTGTGTGGGTGGGTGGGTGTATAGGTGGGTGGGTGTGTAGGTGTGTGTGTATAGGTAGGTGTGTGTGTGTGTGTATAGGGGTGTGTGTATAGGTAGGTGTGTGTGGGTGGGTGTATGGGTGGGTGTGGGTGTATAGGTAGGTGTGGGTGGGTGTGTGGGTGGGTGTGTGGGTGGGTGTGTGGGTGGGTGTGTGGGTGGGTGTGTGGGTGGGTGTGTGGGTGGGTGTGTGGGTGGGTGTGGGTATGTGTATGTGTATGGGTGTGGGTATGTGTATGGGTGTGGGTATGTGTATGGGTGTGGGTATGTGTATGGGTGTGGGTATGTGTATGGGTGTGGGTATGTGTATGGGTGTGGGTATGTGTATGGGTGGGTGTGTGTAGGTGGGTGTATAGGTGGGTGTATGGGTGGGTGTATGGGTGTGTGGGTGGGTGTATAGGTGTGTGTGGGTGGGTGTATAGGTGTGTGTGGGTGGGTGTATAGGTGTGTGTGGGTGGGTGTATAGGTGTGTATAGGTGTGTGTGGGTGTATAGGTGTGTGTGTGGGTGTATAGGTGTATAGGTGTAGGTGTGTAGGTGTGTGGATAGGTGGGTGTGTGTGTATAGGTGTGTGGGTGGATGTATAGGTGTGTGGGTGGGTGTGTGGATAGGTGGGTGGGTGGGTGTATAGGTGTGGGTGGGTGGGTGTATAGGTGTGGGTGGGTGTATAGGTGTGTGTGGGTGTATAGGTGTGTGTGGGTGTATAGGTGTGTGTGGGTGTATAGGTGTGTGTGGGTGTATAGGTGTGTGTGGGTGTATAGGTGTGTGGGTGTATAGGTGTGTGGGTGTATAGGTGTGTGGGTGTATAGGTGTGTGGGTGTATAGGTGTGTGTGTGGGTGTATAGGTGTGTGTGTGTGGGTGTATAGGTGTGTGTGGGTGGGTGTGTAGGTGTGTGGATAGGTGCAGGTGTGTGGATAGGTGCAGGTGTGTGGATAGGTGGAGGTGTGTGGATAGGTGGAGGTGTGTGTGTGTGGGTGTATAGGTGTGTGTGGGTGTATAGGTGTGTGTGGGTGTATAGGTGTGTGTGGGTGTATAGGTGTGTGGGTGTATAGGTGTGTGGGTGTATAGGTGTGTGGGTGTATAGGTGTGTGGGTGTATTGGTGTGTGGGTGTTTTGGTGTGTGGGTGTTTTGGTGTGTGGGTGGGTGTTTTGGTGTGTGGGTGGGTGTATAGGTGTGTGGGTGGGTGTATAGGTATGTGTGGGTGGGTGTATAGGTATGTGTGGGTGGGTGTATAGGTATGTGTGGGTGGGTGTATAGGTATGTGTGGGTGGGTGTATAGGGTATGTGTGGGTGGGTGTATAGGTATGTGTGGGTGGGTGTATAGGTATGTGTGGGTGGGTGTATAGGTATGTGTGGGTGGGTGTATAGGTATGTGTGGGTGGGTGTATAGGTATAGGTGTGTGGGTGGGTGTATAGGTATAGGTGTGTGGGTGGGTGTATAGGTATAGGTGTGTGGTGGGTGTATAGGTATAGGTGTGTGGGTGTATAGGTGTGTGGGTGTGTGGGTGGGTGTATAGGTGTGTGGGTGTATAGGTATGTGTGGGTGGGTGTATAGGTGTGTGGGTGTATAGGTATGTGTGGGTGGGTGTATAGGTATGTGGGTGTATAGGTATGTGTGGGTGGGTGTATAGGTATGTGTGGGTGGGTGTATAGGTATGTGTGGGTGGGTGTATAGGTATAGGTGTGTGGGTGGGTGTATAGGTATGTGTGGGTGGGTGTATAGGTATAGGTGTGTGGGTGGGTGTATAGGTATGTGTGGGTGGGTGTATAGGTATAGGTGTGTGGGTGGGTGTATAGGTATAGGTGTGTGGGTGGGTGTATAGGTATAGGTGTGTGGGTGGGTGTATAGGTATAGGTGTGTGGGTGGGTGTATAGGTATAGGTGTGTGGGTGTGTGGGTGTATAGGTGTGTGGGTGTATAGGTGGGTGTGTGGGTGTATAGGTGGGTGTGTGGGTGTGTGGGTGGGGGTGTGGGTGTATAGGTGGGTGTGTGGGTGTGTGGGTGGGGGTGGGTGGGTGTATAGGTGGGTGGGTGTGTATAGGTGTGTGGGTGTGTATAGGTGTGTGGGTGGGTGTATAGGTGTGTGGGTGGGTGTATAGATGTGTGGGTGTATAGGTGTGTGGGTGGGTGTATGTGGGTGTATCGGTGTATCGGTGTGTGGGTGTATAGGTGTGTGGGTGGGTGTATAGGTGGGTGGGTGTATAGGTGGGTGGGTGTATAGGTGTGTGGGTGTATAGGTGTGTGGGTGTATAGGTGTGTGTGTATAGGTGTGTGTGTGTGTGTATAGGTGTGTGTGTGTGTGTATAGGTGTGTGGGTGGGTGTGTGTGTGTATAGGTGTGTGGGTGGGTGTATAGGTGTGTATAGGTGTGTATAGGTGTGTGGGTAGGTGTGTGTGTATAGGTGTGTGGGTGGGTGTATAGGTGTGTGGGTGTGTGTGTATAGGTGTGTGTATAGGTGTGTATAGGTGGGTGTGTAGGTGTGTATAGGTGGGTGGGTGTGTGGGTGGGTGTGTGGGTGGGTGTGTAGGTGTGTGGGTGGGTGTGTATAGGTGGGTGTGTAGGTGTGTGGGTGGGTGTGTAGGTGTGTGGGTGGGTGTGTAGGTGTGTGGGTGGGTGTATAGGTGTGTGGGTGGGTGTATAGGTGGGTGGGTGTATAGGTGGATGGGTGTGTGTGTGTGTGTATAGGTGTGTGTGTATAGGTGTGTGTGTGTGTATAGGTGTGTGTGTGTGTATAGGTGTGTGGGTGTGTGTGTGTGTGTATAGGTGTGTGGGTGGCTGTATAGGTGTGTATAGGTGTGTATAGGTGTGTGGGTAGGTGTGTGTGTATAGGTGTGTGGGTGGGTGTATAGGTGTGTGTGTGTGTGTATAGGTGTGTGGGTGGCTGTATAGGTGTGTATAGGTGTGTATAGGTGTGTGGGTAGGTGTGTGTGTATAGGTGTGTGGGTGGGTGTATAGGTGTGTGGGTGTGTGTATAGGTGTGTGGGTGTGTGTATAGGTGTGTGTATAGGTGTGTATAGGTGGGTGTGTAGGTGTGTATAGGTGGGTGTGTAGGTGTGTGGGTGGGTGTGTAGGTGTGTGGGTGGGTGTGTAGGTGTGTGGGTGGGTGTGTAGGTGTGTGGGTGGGTGTGTATAGGTGGGTGTGTAGGTGTGTGGGTGGGTGTGTATAGGTGTGTGGGTGGGTGGGTGTGTGTATTTATATATTTGTTTGTGAATGTATTTTTTCCCCCAGGTATACCATCTGTCTTGTTACACTGTCAAATGTTTTGAATGGTTCAGATTATTAAAAGTATTAAACGTGTTGTGTTCCTTTTATGGTTACTTCTTGTTTTAATAAGATTGTAAATAAAAAAACTAAGTGTAATAGAAACCCTAGATACATAGGAGGTAAACTAGTTTCACTATTAGAAATTATTTCATAATTTTATTTACTTCTTGGTTATTATGCATAAACTGCATGCTAACAAGACTTTGGGAGAAGTGACTAGATCGGGTGGAAGATGGAGAGGAAAGAACACCAGCCAAAAACATGGAGTCTGAGGAAAAAGAGTGATACACGTGGAGCTAGTAAGAGAAGAGTTTGAGAGCGACAAAGAGAAATGGAGAGAACTGTAATAACAGTCCAAGGGTGGGTTAAGCACACAGCAGCATAATATTACATGAGTGGGCTAGTAGGTCCCATTCCTGCAGGCCTCCATCTTTTCACCCAGCTGCTATGGGGATTAGATTTTATCAGGGCGACCTATTTTTAGGGCTTACTTGCCTGGTTTGGCTAGAGAGCTTGAGCTGGCAAAGAGGTATTTTGTTTTATTAAGAAAATGAATAAGCAATAAGATGGCTTTGAATCTTGTTTTTAACTTGTCACATATTCTGTGCGTTCAAAGACAGATGCCAGCTTATGTTGTCTAACATATTACTGCCTATTTTGCCCAATAGATTGGTGTTTACTTTGCTTTCTCTGACTGCAAAGTTGGAAGATTTTGTTAAGTGAACTGTCTGACAATCCTGCAGGGCACACATTTAAATAGCTTGTAAATAAGTTGTACAAATATTTAGAAATATATTTTATTAGTTGGAAAATACTTTTTAATTCTGAAGTGAGCTGAAAATCAAGGTTTTAATAGGATCGAAACCAAATCAGAATGCTTTATTTGGTGATGTGCAAATGAGAAATATTTGCTAAAACTAGATTTCCACACCCGGTTTGTGTGCTATATAGTTTTATTAGTAAAACTGCATATCTGATTGAGACTTCTAGCTGCAGATTCCTCACCTTTGAATTTCACAGGCGTCAGTCTGAATCTGGAAACTTTTGCTGAGCAATACCCTTTGCGTGCGCTGTCGAGTGGCTCCATTTGGCTCTGCGTGACTGCATCGGTAGCTTCAGTTATGACGTTGCTGTACCTTTATAGGCGCCACCCAGGTGTGCGCAAGTCAGTTCTTTATTTTCCGCGCCAGTTAAGCGCCGATCCAGGAAGAGCTACCCCTGTCGCTTTTTGACAGGTTTTTACTCTACCTTTGTCGAATTCTTAATTTTGTTTTCCAACTTCGTGTGCAAGGGATGTCTTAAAGGAAGACGGGTTTCAAGCGGTGCCGTGCCTTCCACCGCGTAATGTCGGTTAGTGACCCTTACCTCGTCTGTCTCTGGTGCCCACCTCCATGATTAGAAATGTATGTATTTAAAGTTGTTTTTAAATATCAACTGACAGGTTCCTGCCTCTCCTGTGTTGACAATGCTGTTAGTGAACTAGGAAGCAAGTCAGGGGTTGTGTACCCTATTTGGCCTTTAATACTGGGAGGGTATTGCTTTGGGCACCCTCCACGACCGCATTATGTAAGACAGGCCTATGTCTTGGCGCACATGCTGGATCTTTATCAGGATCCCTGATGCTGATATGTAGTTATGGGATATTGTTGCAGCTGGGGCACTCAGGGCAGGGGTGCACATCAGTTAGCAGCCAGTAACCAGAAAGCTCAGGTTTACAGCTGTCCATCTGACGGGGATCCAGAATGTTAAAGCAGAATCTGAGCAGGACCATGCAAGAGAACCACAAATGGGTCATAAACAACTGTTATGCAATAAGCCTTTTACGATTTGAGGTTTCCCTCCAATAGATCTTTGTAAACCAAGAAAACAAATGCCTAAACTCTACTGTGAGGTTATCGACCAGGCACTTAGGGCATTCCCCAATCGATCAACTGGTTGTGCAATTTCTCTGTGCCTTAACTAGCATTCCTCTTTTATAAGCAGTAATTCTCAAACTGACTTACTCTGAGTGCACCAGTATGGCCTCATTGGTGGTTCAGACAGTCTCCATCTTTTAGAACAGGCACCCATGAGACTGATGTGCAGACCAGACCACCTACACAAGGACCAAGGCCCAATACTGCACCCCAACCTGAAGTCCTTTAACTTGGCAGCCTGGCTCCTGAAATCCTACATGTGGTAACTTGTATCTTCCTCAGGAGTGCATGGATGTGTGAAAGGAAACCAGTAGGCCATGCACAAAATTGAGTTTCTGTATCTGGTGTGCATAGAACAATTTTGACTTACACCTGCCAAGAAGCAGTGGTTCCATATCATCTTTTGGTCAAAGCTGCAGTTTTCCTCTTTTAAAGTTCACATTGCAGCAATCGCTGCCTATAGAAAATGTACTAAACAAATTTCCTTTAAGATTACTTGCAAGGCATTAAAGATTAACTTCTTTCTGAAGGCCTTCTGTCCTATAGGAATTGAATGTAGTCCTTTTACGTCTCATGAGCCCTCCCTTTGAGCCTATAAATCAGAGTTTTGCAGCATGAATCTTTTCTGGATTCACATGCTGTGCATTATTCCGCCATCTAGTGGTTGGGTCCGGAATTGTTGTATTTGTTCATTTTTTCTTTTCTTTTTTTGTTGGTGGGCGTCGACATACCACCATTTGGTGTCCCCTTGTGACGTCGACTGGCTTCCTCCGGAAGCTCCCACCTTTGGTCGCCATCTTCAGATTATTTTTTCCGCCGTTGGGTCTGGATCGATACGGAAGGAGCTCCTGAGATTTGGAGAGAAGAATCGACGAAAATTAAGGAAAACTTCTGCAGGACAGCGGTACAAGATTTCGACTTTCCGGACTTCAATCCAAATAGCCGGAGTACGCCGAAAGGTGAAAACATCAAATCTTTGATGAAAAACGGAGAATGCGCATGCAGGGGCCTCCCTATGCGCGGTAATGGACTAGACATCGTTCAAGTTATGCAAGAATTGTCATCAAAAGTACGCTCAAAAAGATCAGCATCCGGTCTGCAACCTTTGCCTGCCGCTGGATCACCAAAGTGACAACTGCAACGCGTGCTCCGCCTTCTCCCCAAAGACGTTGAGGGTGAGAGACCGATGAAGAGCCAGCTATAACATGCAAGGCCAAGGCCCCCCACCATTGCTTCGAGACCTGGGCCTCTCCAGCGAAGAGGAGGACAACATCGCCGAAGGGCCAGAAGGCGACAAGGACAGACGTCCCAGTCGTAGAGGTCGAGAAGAAGACTTCGAAGGAGGTAAGAGAACCGTCGACCTCAAAGACTAGACCAGTCACGAAAAACTGACTCTAGATTCACAAAAGGAGCCTCTGCGTCGAAGCATTCGACGACCACAGTTGCGTCCAAAGACCAACACTCCGGATCCTTGGACAAGGACTCCGTGACGGTGAAGACCCTCGAAAGATCGAGGACGTTGAAAGACTGTCACGAAAAAGACGCTTCAGCGTCGACAAAGGAGAGGTCAAAACAAGCTTCGACGGCCGGATCAGCGTCGGCAAGCACAAAAAGAAAGGTCGAAGGTCTCGACGCCGAAACTCACGTGTCCGAGATGGAAAAGAGAAAGAGGCTGGAATCCGAAATGGCAAGTATTTTATAGTGCAAAAAGAATTCGACGAAAGCTTGAAGCAATTCAAGATACCGCTGAAAAGTTCAATGGAAGGGGAGAAGGTTTTCTAGGAATTGCAGCCTCCAATGACACCCGAACCGCTCGACAAAGAATTCTTCAAGCAGACAAATGATTGGCATCACTGAAAGGACACTCATGGCTGCGAATCTCAGGTTTCAAGCCGGAAGTTCAAAGCAACATAATAAACTCACCCTTCAATGGTGAACAACTGTTTGGAAGCGTCATTGACGACAAACTAAACCAATTAAAGGACAAAAACAGCAAGGTAGATGGGCGCCCTACAATTCAGAGGCATGCGTAGAGGCACCCCCTCAAAAAGACCAGCAGGTAGAGGTAACCACCAAACTACTACCTTGCATCAAACATATCAGCAAACTTACGAAGGAACAAGCCAGGGGCCGCAGCAGAACTGGCAGTATCAGCAAGGAAGGCAATCCTTTCGAGGGCGCACCCGTGGCAGAGGCCAGCCACAGAGGCGGACCACGAACCACAACTAAGTGACTGCATTCCAAAGCTTGCACACTCACCGAGAACACCAATGTGTGCCCACAACGACTCAGCCTACACAAACATCCTGTAAGTTCCCAGTTCCTCCAACATACTACACCAGTAGGAGGCAGACTCAAATATTTCCTTCAAAATTGAAAGGACATCACTTCAGACAAATGGATATTAAACCTAATACAGTACGGTTACTGCAGTGAGCTAAGCAAGCAACCTCCAAACAAAAGACCAAACAAAAAGATAAATTCAAAAGGGAATTATCAGAACTACTCCAAGAGGTGCAGGAACTTCAAAGAAAACATGCGATAGAGCATGTACCACAGAAAGAAAAGAACGGCATTTACTCCGCGTACTTCCTAATTCCAAAAGACGCAACATTGCGCCCAATATTAGACCTAAGGTTTCTAAACAAATTCATAAAAACACAAAGATTCAAAATGACTACTCTGCAAGAGGTGATACCTCAATTGCAAATAGGAGATTACATGGCAACCATAGACTTAAAGGATGCATACTTGCACATCCCTATGAACAGAAGACACAAAAATCCATTAAAATTTGTTGTCAACAAGACGCACTACCAACTCAAAGTGCTGGCATTCGACCTAAAATCAGCACCAAGAGTGTTCACAAAGTGCCTAGCAGCAGTAGCCGCTAATCTGAAGACAAGGAATTCATGTTTACCTGTACATAGACGACTGGTTATAAAACGCAAGCTCCTATAGTCTCTGCAAACAGCATATACAACAGGTGATAGACACTAGTTCAGCTCGGTTTTTCAATACATTGGGAAAAACATTCGCCAGAGCCAGAACAAATAAAGGTGTTCTTAGGCGCAGAAATAAATAGTGTTAGGAAAGGCATTCCCAAGCAAAATGAGGAGATTAGCCTTACTGAAGGCAACTCATCTATACCAGAAGGGGCAACCTCGGACAGTGAGAACAGTGGGGAAACTACTAGGAATGATGGCTTCATGCATTCATTTAATTTCCAACATTCGATTACACGAGACCATTTCAGGAATCGCTCCAAGAACAATGGTCACAAGCAACAGGGAGTTGGGAGGATCTAGTGGTTGTCACACAGACTGTTCATCAGGAGATAGCATTGTGGAACAAAACAAACCTAGCACCGGGCAGACTTTTCACACAACCAACCCCAACAGTGACCATAACAGATGCTTCCCAGATAGGATGGAGAGCGCACATGAACAACCTCAAAGTAAGGAGATTGTGGACACAGCAGGATGCAGTGAAACACATCAATATCTTGGAGTTAAAGACCGTGTTCTTAGCCTTAAAAGCCTTTCAGAAAGAGCTCTAGGGAAAGAAAGTGTTGATACAAAAAGACAACACAACCACCATGTTTTACATAAACTAGGAAGGAGGAACTCTGTCTGCAGCACTCTCAACGGAGATGGGCAATTCCAAAGAACATAGACATAATAGCAATATACCTACCAGGAAAGGACAATGTAGAAGCAGACAGACTAAGCAGGCAAACGTCACTATCCCACGAGTGGGAACTGAATCAATCGGAACTCCAAAAGATTTTCAGGAAATGGGGACTCCACAAATAGACGTATTTGCAGCACCCCACAATGCAAAATGCAAAATGCCAAAGTTTCCAGGCAACCTTGCAATCAGTCCCTAGGGAATGCGCTATGGTTAGACTGGTCAGGGATATTTGCTTACGCTTCCCCCCCCGCCCGATACCACTACTCCACAGGGTGATCAACAAATGCAAAATCAGCCAAATTAGAATGATTCTCATTGCACCACAGTGCAGACTTGGTTCTCAGAGATAATGGAGATATCGCGAGGAACAATGCACAAGTTACCAAAAAGGCAAGACTTACTAACAATGCAAAACGTAAAGGTACTTCACCAAGCACCCGAAAGCTTAAGCCTAGCAGCATGGCTCCTGAGGACTTAGAATTTGCACATCTCCAACTGCCAGAAAGCACAATTGCTGTTCTGAGAGAAGCTAGAAAGCCAACAACAAGAAGATGTTACACAGCAAAATGGAAAAGATATACACAATGGTGCCTTAAAGAACATCTTTCAAAAAGGATCACAAAGGAAAGAACAGTTCTAAAGTACATGACACATTTACTACAGAGTAAACTAAGCTACACATCATTGAAAGTACACTTAGCAGCATTTGTAGTGTATACAAGAGGTGAAACGGGGTAAAGTTTCTTCACTTCTCATGTGGTGAAAAGGTTCTTAGTAGGAGCGAAAAGAATCGCACCTCCAAAAATGGTGCCAGCACCCACATGTAACCTAAATAGAGTTCTTGCGCAGATGAAAGCACCATTTGAACCACTACACAAAGCAACGCCTCAAATAATCACACTAAAGACTGCCTTTATAGTGGCAATAACATCTCTACGTAGTTAGTGAATTACAAGCGCTAACACTACAGCAAACCCTACTTCCAAATGCATAATGACAGGATTGTCATGAGAACAGATTCACATTTTATGGCAAAGGTGGTATCAAATTTCCACATAAACCAGACTCTACAAATACCAAGTTTCTTTCAAAATCCAAAAACGCAAGCAGAGAAAGCTTTGCACACACGACGCTAGAAGAGTGTTCATGTATTACATTGAAAGAACCTAGGAATACAGGAAGACAAAGCAATTCTTTGTATCTTTTGCTAATAGCTTTTCGGGATAGACCTGTAACCAAAATCACCATTGCAAGATGCATCGTGCATGCCATACAGTTATGCCACAAGCAAGCGGGACAAACATTACAAGGTGCCCCACGGGCTCACTCAACGAGAAAGAAAGGAGCTACTGTTGCTTTTCTAGCAAATACTCCAGTTCAAGACATTTGTATGGCTGCAACATGGTCTTCAGTGCACACATTCACAAGACATTACTGTGTGGACATTCAATTGAATAAAGAAGCGCAAGTAGGACTAAAGGTCACCTATTCACAAACCAACGCTCATCTTCCAGCCACATCAAGACTAACAAGAACGGCTACAAACTCTATGCACAGCATGTGAATCCAGAAAAGATTCACGGTGCAAAAAGAATAGTTTCTTACCTGTCGGTGTAGTTTTGCAGCTTGAAGAATTTTCTGGATTCACTAGCGAACCCACCCTCCTTCGCCAGGAGGGATGAGAGAAGAAAAAAATCTGAAGATGGCGACCAAAGGTGGGAGCTTCCGGAGGAAGCCAGTCGACATCACAAGAGGACACCAACTGGTGGTATGTCGACGCCCACCAACAACAAAGAGAACAAATACAACAATTCCGGACCCAACCACTAGATGGCGGAATAATGTACAGCATGTGAATCCAGAAAATTCTTCAAGCTGCAAAACTCCAACAGGTAAATTATTCGTTCCTTAAAGCATTTTTCCTGGAAAGGTGCCATTCTTGTTGCCGTAACCTGTTGCACGCAGGGTTAGAAAGATACAGGCTCTATATGCCCATGACCCTTCCACAGTATATCATAGTAATAGGCTGTTAATGAGAATTTGCGTCTGATACCTCCCTAATGTGGTTTCAGACTTTCTTGTTCAATAAATCATTACTTTGCCATCTTTTTTCAGAATCCTGCTTCTTCTGCAGAGGTCCTGCCACACACGAGTCGAGAAGAATGTTTTTGTTTGATCTAGATGAGACCAAATACTTAAATTCCAGTTATTCATCAAACATGTCCCATGGTGAACAGGTTTTGGCACATGAAAGTATTTGTCTAGATGGAAAGTTTCTTACGTTCTCCATCGGAAAGCTAACAAAGCTTTACTCGTTAGACCAAAGGCTTGTTCAAATTGGGGTAAAGTGGCTACTGCTGCTTTACTGAGAAATATTGCAATTTCTGAGCTCTGCAAAGCAGCCACCCCGGAGACCTGTTAGCACCTTTAGAAAACCCTATTGTCTTGGTTCAGATTCTAGAGCAGATTGCAAAGTGTAACAAGCTTTCTTGAGACATATATATTTCCATAGGTTTATAGTTCTTTTCTCACCTCTACCGTTGTGAATTATTGTTTAAACTAGCCATTCTATTCAGTGCCTATGATTATAAATGGAGATCCTCTGAACAGGTTTGGACCAGGACAGAAAATAGGTCTGGTCATCAAAATATAAGTGTCCCTCTTTAGTAAATATGATAGCTAAAAAAAGTTGCCCATGTTTGCAAATTGGGGCACTTATGAACTTGTAAAGACATGCTGTATAAGTATTTTACATGGTATGAAGACTGCATGAATTTAAGCTTCCTGCAGGCTTTGTTTGTTTTTAATATCTGGTAAATCAATGGTTAAAAAAAAAAAAAAAAAGCCCAGAAGACAGTAAAACAGATCAACAAATGGCTAAAATAATGGACCAATCACTGCCCTGATGGACCAGCCCGTCGGGCACTGCCTGATTGCCCATTCCAAACCTGCCTCAAATCTGTAAGCTTAGTTCCCCTTCAGGGGAATTGCTATTAAAATCATATGTACAGTTCACCGCTCCCTGATGGAAGAGAGAAACTAACTATACTGAAGTCTACTTGCAGCATCAAAAAGAACTGAGAACTGCGACCTACGGGCATGATGGGACACTAGAGGTTCAGGGGTGTGTCCATTCTCCCTGTAACATGGCTGCATCCATTATCCGGTCATTCCCTTTCATTCAAATGAAAAGGGCTTCGGAAGGATGTTATAAAAATATCGCCTTTTTGTTCTAGTGACATTATGGCTCCATAGCCATTTTTTTCAGTTTTTAATGTAAATTAATGGAATTGGCAGTATAGCCTTTTTAGGATAATTATTAATTTGTCACATGTACTTCCTGGCCTTTCCAAAGTAATTCAAAGAACTTTAACAAAATGCGACTTGGAACTGCTCTGGGATCCCCTCACATGGGTTTATGAATATCCATTATCCGTGCTTATCAGTGGAGATCCCTTAAGGAGAACTAGGTTTACTGGAAAACCATTCCTTTTTGCTTTATTTGTGTTTTTATTTTTTTATTTTAGTTAACCTAAAGATTAACATAACCAAAACCTGGTTCATGTCTTTACACTGTGCACACATTCCATGTATAAGTACCTGTAGCTTCCACGACTTGTAGATTCGAAGCACTAAATAATACAGTAGAAGTGCCCCTTCAGATCAATGCAGCCAGCCACTCCTGAGCATTTGAAATATGCACCCAAAGTTATTTCCTCCCTATGACCACACTGTTTGGGTGAAGTGTCTACTTCAGCATAGCCATCCCAAAATGGTGAGCTCTCAATCTAGCTCTTGAGTAATAATCTGTGTATCCGTAATGTTCTGGTGACTCATCTGTCTACAGTGTTGCCAGGTATTCTCTGTGAGCCCCATGCATCACTAAGCCTAGATGTGTGAAGTTGTAGTAATGCATATGTCCCTGATTTATGGTTACATGCAGGCAAATAGTCTAACCAGTCCTTTTTAGGTCGAGCCTGGGCAGCGCCTGTGTTGCTCTGCGAGGCATGCTGTTCCTAGAATATGGGCTTTGAGCACCGCCCAATTTTTCAATTGGGTTCTCTTACTGTCCTTTGTAAATGGTATGGTGAATAGTCTTAGTCCCTACTTTTGGATTTTCATATCCTCCTATGAGGATTGTTCCTGTTCCATGTGCTTTTTATGCTTCACGTTATTTCCCAAACTTCAAGAGCACTTTTTTTTTTTTTTTTTGCTTGGCCTACCTCTGCTCATGTTTCTTTCTGCCATGAAACCTTTGTGGCTGCTTAATTTTTAGCTTGGCCCATCTCTAAATCTCACTGCGCCGTTCCCCACACCACCTCCTCCGTTCCACAACTGTGCATGCCCGCCCCCACCAGCCCTCCAAGGTCGCTGCTTCTTCCGACTTGTGGCGGTGCTTTGGCGCCCACTGTGCCGCCCCGCCTGTCACTGCTTATAAGGCAGCAAAATCCCGTGTGTGGTGTTTCTTAGCGCCACAACCCTCCCCGCTCCTGTCTGTTCTGGAGACAGGAGACCGCTACAAATCTGACACCATCGCCGCACCAGCTGCTGAGACAGGGGCTTCACCACTGCCTCCCAGAAGATATTTAAAAAGCAAATGCTTTTAAAGATTGGTTTTGCCATTTAAAAAAATATTAAAGGAGGGCTTCTGTTTCCCGTTTGCAATGGAGTTTATTAAAATAAGAGCAGTGAATGTTGTCGTAAAAAGGCACTTCTGCCGCATGGATTGTATGTGATTGTAAGTGACGCTTTCTTAGTCTGCCAATGTGCTTTTATAAAGAGTAGACCATTATAGGCTAATGGGGTAACCCAATCACTGTCCGTGGACCTGGGTATCGTACGATATAGAACAATTGGTCCTTGGACTCCTTATCAATAAATCTCAAAACGTTTTTTAATCTGGTTTGCATGCAGAAGCATATTCGGCATATGATCAATATACAATGCACCTTGTGAAGAGAAAAATACATATACCCACTGTTTTAAACAAAACTGTCTATTTTATTCATAGTACCAGAAACACATGTTAGGACATAGTTATACAGTTAGATATAAGGAGGTTGCTCCAGAGGGAGGAGGGAGGTGAAAAGTGTGCTCTAGTGTGTGATAGAAAGAACAAGGAATGAAGGTAATTCAAAAACGGGGGGGGGGGAATTTCAATAATTTAACATAGTACCAGTTGGTTAAGGCCTGTCCATGTGAACA